>OOFE01050507.1:60400-75949 GCA_900323365.1 Monocentris japonica
TTTTAAGGTCCACCAAGAGTATCTGTGGTATCAGGACCGGTTCAAAACAAAATAAAACTACCAAATATCTGATGTAAAGCCTGTGGTGAAAATCTTGAATTAGTTGCGCTGAAGGGTGAGACAAAATACTAGCAACATCCAACTGCGGCCAGTCTTGCAGCTAACATTGCTAAACAGTATGTCCTGCCTGTTCCTGGTGCATTGGTGCTACAGTTATGAGTTAGCAGATGTAAACCAACAGACAGTAGTTTGAGTAGTAGAGCCATGTTGTTAGTAGCCATCTGAAGATGCTGATATTGTCAGGATGAAAGTTATTTCAGACCTGCTGCTTATTTGTTCTGAAATGCCTGGAACAAAAAGGCACCCAGACCATCATGTACAGCTTTATTCCATGGTCCTATTTTATGGTCCAGCATTAACATGAATGATCCATTTGTTTCCAGCATTATTTTTGAATGCCTGAGTTCAGTTTTTCAAAGTGAACTAGACTTATAACTTTTGTAAATGTTGTAACTCCAAGGTGTAATAAAGAGCATTTCTTTTCTTTTTTTTTTTGTACCTGAACAGAACGCTGACCAAGACCCTGAAGTATGTGTACAGTGAATATGGGGTCAAGAAAGGACTGTACCGAGGCCTGTCTCTCAATTACATCCGCTGTGTCCCCTCTCAGGCTGTGGCCTTTACCACCTATGAGTTCATGAAGCAGTTCCTCCACCTGAACTAGCTTTTAGCTTCTTCTTTTTTTGTCTACCCTCCAAGTCTGCACCTGGGCCAGTGTGCTCCAAATCATTGAGCAGATTGAGATAAATGCTTTCTTCATAGAGTGAACTGAGGTTCACTCACTACGTCTTCGTCCCTTCAATCTGAGCATTGCCTTGTTGTGTGTTCACTAAAGGTACACTTAACCAGGAAGGCTTGACTTCTCTCGGAGGTAATGCTACAAGAGGAACCAAATTTCTATCAGCCATTTCAGCTAGCTGATTTGACGCCTGCTGATTTGTGCCCCAGCAAGCAATGGACAGTAAGGCACTCCTGGCAATGCCTTGTCCAGCCCTGTCCTAATCCATACCCTCATAGTTCCTGCTTTAGTGACTCACCACCTCTTAGAGATGGTTTTCTCAACATGTGGCTTGGATTTGGGCAACTCCTTGACAACTATCTCCATGGATACGGAAGACAGTGGCACCCTTGGACACACTGAACAACATGCTATCAAACACATTTTTCAGGTCTATCAGTCTATTTTGCATTTGTTATAATAGTATGTCTGCAACACTTCAATTCTACAGTCAAAACAAAAATACAAATTCTACAGGCACATTTTCTTTATCGTGCAGGTTTACGGTTTGATAGATGCGCTTCGTGGCTTCTTAGGCTGTTGTTAAAAGGTTTCTGGGGTTTCAGAAATGTCCAATGATTTGTAGTGTTTTGTCTATTCAGGGTTTAGTGTGTCTTTAATTTTTATGTGGCAGGTTTGGGGTCCAATACCTGTTACACAAGTTGTTTGTGCGTCATGTTCATTGCCTTCATCCTCTACAGCAATCTTATATCAGTATACAGAACCTACACTCTGCTTTTATTGGTTATGGATGCAGTGACCTGGGTGCTGCTTGATTTCAGCTTAAGCCAAGAAGTAACTTTATTGCCAAACCTTGAATCAAGCAGTGACTGTATGGATTTTCAGGTAGAGAAACATTTGTGGATTTTTTTGGAGTTGACCGTGTTTGATTGAGAAGAATTTGAGAAGCGAAGGAAAGATGAGCTATGCACTAGGAGAGGAACACACTGTAACTTCAAAGTAAGAGTAGTGAAGACACGACCCATACACATTAGTTGATGTGCAGTCAGACGTCTATAGCTTTATTAGTAAACTATGTATTTCTATGCTCTGCTATGATCGGAAAGGAATTTTGTTTTTGTGAGAGTAGTGTTAGCATTCTGAGATGTTATGGTTTTTATAGGACCGAAATGTCTAGAGGGATATGTTTGGTGGCAAGGATTCAGGAAAAATGTGCACCTCCCAACTGTTGCTTGTTTTCTTTTATTTATTGATTTAGCTGTCTGATGCCACTGGGTGGCAGCATTTAATATAGATTGTATTGTTTACCATCAGAGCTGGTGCTGATAGCACACAAATTTCATACAGATGAAAACGGATACCAGAGATTCTTTTTTCCGCTTTTCGTTAACTAAAGGGAGTGGTCAGATAGTGAGTTTAATATATGCAGCGTTTTTAACCCAATTCTACCACAATATTTGACTGAATACCACTGAACAGCCTCACTGGAGCAATTGGTTGGGTAAGTGCCTTGCTCCAGGACACTTAGACATTAATTATTGAATGAGAAAAAGTGTTATTAAATCACTTTCAGTCACAAGCCTGCTATAGGCCTTTAGGCTACCACTTATGCTAGTGTGGGCTTTGTCAGTTTGTTGTCCAAGCGTCCTCTCTTCATCCTCCATGCCTTCTACTGCATTGGATTTCTTATGACACTGCCATGATTAATGTCTTTTACAAAACATTTTCATTGTATTTGAAGGAGAGGAAGTTGCAGAATTCACTACTGAACTACTGAATTTTGTGAAATGCTGTATAGAGGAAGAGGAGAATGTAAAAAGTTTGCTCAGCACTCAGCAGCTCCTAACTTGGGTAGTTCCCACCCATCAACCAATACAGTAGAGCTCTGCAAGAGCTTCTAAAAAAAAAAAAGAGTACCCAAAGGGCATAAAGAGCAAAAGAGATATGAAAACATCTGTTTGTTCTAGGTATTTCCTTTTTGATGAAATAACTAAACAGACAGTATAGAACATCTCAAAGTGTATGTGTTCAGTGTTTGTGATTTGTTTTTTCTCTAGAAGTTATAAAAATCTAATAAAATTGTCTGCCCTTTCCAAAAGGCCCTGTGTGAGGGCATCGCTGCCTGCCTGGTTCAATAAATGTCTGAAAGGTTCAGGTAAACACAGTGTCTAATGATGAATTTTTTGTAATAGTCAACTGTGCTTTTCCTCTGGGGCTTCAGAGTCTCGTCACATACTCTTAACTGGCAATGAGATATTTGGCGGTTACCATTTGACAAACAAAATATTCTGTTCTGCATCTGAATTTTTTTTCACTCATGCACAGTGCCAAGTCTTGCTTTTATCCCATGAGATAATGTTCACCAACATCTCTCCTCCTTCATGTCATGTAGCTTACATTCATAATCTCTCTCACTGTTTCTGTGTAATGTTTTTGTTCTACGACTTCCACTGTCAATTCTTTAAGAACCAACCAGTTCTGTTCCTGCTGCTCGCTGTCACCAGTAAATGTTCAGATATTAATATATGATGTAAATGTATGTAATAGTAAACTGTGGTACTCTATCAGGAAGGGAAGTTTTGGATGTGGTTGAAAGGGGAATCATGAGAACGAATGTAGTTATGAGGACTACTGAACAATGAAATTGCCTTTTTTATGTTTTATCAGTTTTTTTCCCCTTCCTGTACATTTTTGATTTTGCCTGCCCTGCTTTTTATAAGCAATGTCTGAACATGATTTACATTAAATGTCACATACTTGTGTGAATCAATGCCAAGCTGTATATCTCTCATTCGTCATCAAATGTAAGCTTTCATGATTTCCTCCTCTATTCCCTTGCAATAAGGGGCAAGTAGTTGGCTGATGTGGGATCATCACATCAAGAGTTTAGTTCCAAAATGCCAAATGCAAAATGAAAAATCTTTGAAATTCAATTCTTTGAAATTCATCATTTAATATCTTTCAAGTTCTATATATTCAGTATATTGTATTCAGCCTTTTTTTTTCAAAGCACAGAACATCTTTTATGTTGTTTTAGAACCAAACTCTTCACATAGTGACAAGGTAATTCCATTTCCTACTTTGCGTATACATACATACACACTGTTTATACTATAGTTCCACCTCTCACCGGTAAAACAACTGAGGGACTCTACCTTGTATTTGCATTTATTTTGTTGAAACCAGACTACACTACCTGCTGTTGTCCAATGTCATCCCCTGATTTGACTGGTAAATGTGATGAGTATGTTTTCACGTTCCTAGATGTCATTTATTTCCAGATCACCTATATCTTTTTTACTTGAATGTAGTCAGAGAGCCGGATATAAAACACACATAGATGTTCTCTGTTTCTTTCCCATGTCAGTAATACAAGAATTGACTCCATTATGATTTTATCAGATTTCCAGTTGTAAAGAATCTCACTCCTTTTGTCCCTCTTGTTTGGATCTAATATCAGTTCATGTGAATAAGACACCATTTCTCACACCCAGAATGAATAGTGATAGCAAATCTAGAAAAGACTGTACTAGGACAGAGATGACCTCTTTCTCTACTAACAATGTATCTAATGATGTATTCTGACCCAAATTATAGTGTATAATTATATAGTATAACAGTAGTAGTATTAAATAGTATAATTGTAGTGTAGGGGTTGAAACCACTCACATATCACTGGGCAGTGAAATACTACTGGCCTGCTGCACCTCCCTCCTCTGTTTGATTACACATTTTCATGGTGTTTGCAGTGCAGCACAAAGGCATGTGTATGAAAGAGGTGGAGAGATTAGGAAAGTGAGAAGTGTGACAGTGAGACAACGATAGAAAGAAACTCACATGCATCTTAATGCTTGAGCAACAGGGGAAACGTAGGGGCAACTTTTAGAGGGTTGTAGGTGCTTTGCTGCAGATCTCTTCATCTTCTGAGGGTGTTTGGACATCTAGACTCCTCTTCATCCTATGTGAGTGCCATGCCTTCTTACACGGTGACTATTGCCACAGGGAGCCAGTGGTTTGCAGGGACAGATGACTACATCTACATTACGCTGGTGGGCACAGAGCAATGCAGCGAGAGAACACTGCTGGACAAACCTCTGTACAATGACTTTGAGAGAGGCGCGGTAAGTTGTTCTGATGATTGTGAATGATGTGAATCTTTTTCTCTACCTTGATATACTGTAACTGTAGCTTTTGAGGAAATGAAGGATCAACACTTCAAATAACGGCTCTACTGGGTGTATAAATTTGTTAATGAAAAAAAGAGGAAGAACATGAGTCCAGGGCCGTGGAGTTGCAACTCAGTGCTGAATTCTTTTTTTAAAATTGAGTTTCACCTCCACCTTTGAAAAAAACGAACTCTACTCTTACAAAATGATTAAGATTTCAGATGGCAGATTTTTTTTCCCCCATAATGGACATGCAGTGTTTTGGAATTATGGCACTTTTCAATGTTCTTTCAGTCATCATTTAGCAGAGCTGTAGGAAGCTGGAAGTTGAAAGAACTTTCTCTGTCATTTGCAGTGGGCAAAGCGTGTGTCATTAAAATTATGCTTATATACTGTTTAAACTACTAGCTGCGGTCTATAGTGCAATGATCAAAAATAATAACTTTCACAGATGGGGCAAAAATACATCAAAATGTATCTTGTTTTGAAGTACAACAATTCCTTTGTATTTCTTGTACTCGATGCAGGAAGTGCATTTAATTGAAACACACGATTGAAATAAAGAGAAAATGCTTCCTCAACAACTGAATCCTGCCTATTGCCTCATGAAAAGTTACAAAATTAAGAGGGAATGAGATATTAGATCATTAAGTGGCCTGTGTTTATTATAGTAATAGATCATGTGAAATGTGAAATTCACATCTTTACTTAGTTTCCTAGTCTCATACCCTTCTCAGCTTTGGATGGAATCAAACCTGTTTTGCAAGTTTTGATTCCCCCCAACTGGAGTCACACCTACTAACATAACTGAATACAAAACTGACTATAAAAAGCTGGCTTGGAAAATGAAACTTCATATTTACAGCACATACTATTTGGTCAATGACTGACTGCAGGTGGACTCGTATGATGTGAATGTGGGGGAGAACCTGGGTGAGATTGCGTTGGTGAAGGTTGAAAAGAAGAGATACTGGGTGCAGGATGATTGGTACTGCAGGTACATCACAGTCAAGACCCCAACTGGAGACTATGTGGAATTCCCCTGCTTCCGCTGGCTAGTGGATGACAAGGAAGTGGTGCTCCGGGATGGACGAGGTAGTCATCACTTCATTCATTTGTTTGTATAACTGACTGTCGCTCTCTTGCTTTTCATCAGTCAACCTGAATGTATTTCTATGTCTTTTTTGGCCATAAATTTTCAACAAAAAGTGTTTTCTCCATTTAGCAGCCAA
Source organism: Monocentris japonica (assembly GCA_900323365.1). NCBI lineage: Eukaryota > Metazoa > Chordata > Actinopteri > Trachichthyiformes > Monocentridae > Monocentris > Monocentris japonica. The sequence goes on from OOFE01050507.1 coordinate 66,598, forward strand.
GATTTGCATTGAATCCCCACACACCACATTCCATTAATCATTTGTCTGTTTTAGCACGTTTGCCTCAGGATGATAAGACCAGACTGGTCAAGCAGCACAGGCAAAAAGAGCTGGAAATGAGACGCAAAATGTACAGGCAAGGCCCATGTTCACATTTAAACACTATCTCACATGTACTCCCATATCCATTAACAGAGGTGAAGGTGCTGCAAATACTATGGGCTGAGAAAAGCAGCAACAGTTTTTTTAATTGAATGAAAATGCTGAACGTGGTAACTTATGGTATTAACCCTACTGTCCTTTATAGGTGGAAAGAGTGGCAACCAGGCTTCCCTATGAGCATAGATGCTAACAAACACAAGGATTTGCCCCGGGACATCCAATTTGACAGTGAGAAAGGAGTGGACTTTGTACTGAACTACAGCAAGGCGTATGTACTCCCTTTAACACCCTGCCAGCTGTAGTAAAGTGTGAATAACCTTACAGAAGTTGATGCCATCAAAGACATCTGTTGCCTCCTTGTACAGTGAAAAGACTATGAGGCTTGAAGCTCAGAAGTCTTTTTGAATGTATGTGCGTCAGTGTAAAGCTATCATCCTCAGGCCAAGCCTAATAACATATTTCCACTTTCTCTACCCAGGAGTACATGCAATACAGTGGAGTCACTGTATCAGTCCCACCAGGGGCATTTTATGTGGCCCTGTGAGCTCACGTATTAATAGAGGAACAACTTCATTACAACTGCTTGTCACATCCTCTGCAGTTCTGAAAAGATTTATGATAGATGTATGATATTATCTGGTTCCAATTAGGAACTGGAGAAGTGGTTGGGGCGGAAAAGGACTCATGCTATGTGTTATGGTGCATTTCAGAACTGATACAGAAATGCTACATCATATTTGACTTGTACAAAAACATTTGTATCGATTGCTCTTCTAGCCACAAGATGCATCGTAACAACCTGCAGCACTACTTATCTTCTTTTCCAGAATTACTTTTTCCACTACCATGGACAATTGAATTATTGCACTAGAATACATCAGATCTCAGACACTGAAGTGGTGATTGATGTGAAGATGGTGATGATGATGATGATGATGGTGATGATGATGATGATGACAACCGTCTCCTGTCCCCCAGAATAGAGAACCTATTTGTAAACCAGTTCATGCACATGTTCCAGTCCTCCTGGAGTGACTTTGCAGATTTTGAGAGCATCTTTGTGAGAATCAAAAACACAATCTCAGGTCAGCCTTCAAGAAAACCTCTTCCCCATCCTTGACTTATTGATCTTGACAATATGTATAAATAAATCATATGTATCAAACACAATGAAATGATTAGGATAAATGATGATCATATTGTATTCCATTGTATTAAATCTAATACATGTAATCATATTATATTATATTATATTATTATCCAGAGTATGTGATGCAACACTGGAAGGAGGACTTCATGTTTGGTTACCAGTTCCTGAATGGTGTCAACCCAGTAATGATCCAAAAGTGCACCAAACTTCCAGACAAGTTCCCCGTCACTCATGAGATGGTCGCCGTCTGCCTGGAGAGAGAGCTGACTCTGGAACAGGAAATAGAGGTAGAGATAGCCATCTCTGTATCCTACTGCTTTCTTTCACAACTCTGAGTCTCTCTATCGCCTCCATTTCCCTTTCTGGGGGAGAATATTGATGGTCAGCTTTATTTTGATTTTCAGTCACATCAGATGGGTAAATAACTACAGCACATTTGCACATACAATTTCAGGATTGCAAAAGTACTTGGTCAGGTTAAGATTATAGTCACTTAATAAAAAGTCATTGTAGCATGAAGTTGATTGTCTCTGTCTTTACTAATTCTCCCATTGAATTCCGTGCGCTGTAGAGAAATACACAACACACACACAGTTAAAGTGTAAAACAATGTAACACTGCTCTGCCCCCAGGCAGGTAACATCTACATAACAGACTATGAGGTGTTAGATGGCATCAGCTCCAACTGTACAGATCCCTGCACCCTGCAGTACCTGGCAGCTCCTATCTGTCTTCTCTACAAGAACGCTCAGAACAAGATCCTGCCTCTGGCCATACAGGTACGATGTTGAACAACACTGGATGTGTATCGCAACAAAAACTGGTACCCTCTTTTATTTACATTCCAATGTACATCCCTTTCTGTTGTTCATGCACTAGCACATGCTCATCTTTTCTCTTTTCTCCCTCTTCATCTTCCTTCTGTTCCTCTGTGTTCTCTCTTCCAGCTGGGGCAGACTCCAGGTGAGGATAACCCGATCTTCCTTCCCACTGATTCCCAGTGTGACTGGCTGCTGGCTAAGATCTGGGTCCGCTCTTCCGACTTCCAGATGCACCAGACCATCACACATCTACTTGGGACGCATCTGATGACAGAGGTCTTCGGTATTGCCATGTACCGGCAGCTTCCCGCTGTTCACCCTGTATATAAGGTAAGACTCTGATTCACTCTCATTGAGTGATTGGTTGATTGATTGATTGATTGATTGATTTACCTTCTCCCAGCTACTTATCCCACACGTTCGTTTCACCATCGCTATCAACACCAAGGCCAGAGAGCAGCTCATCTGTGAGTGTGGCATCTTTGATAAGGTGAGTTTGAAGATGTGTAGAAGTGCAATATAGAGGTAGGGAGATATTTTTTGTTGAATTTCAATGACACAGAAAAGGATGAGAGAGCAAGGAAGAGAGATATGAGGGGAATCTGCCCATGCATAGTTTGGGGTTTAGCCAAATACTTGATGCAGATTGAAGATATGGGCTTACTTTAAATATCTGAGAGAATCCCATTGACTGCAGATTAAATACAGCAGTGTGGGCTTAAGGAGGGGAAGAGGTGAAGGAAGACCATGTTCTATCTCTCCGGCAACAGTGCCCAGTGTGCTATCTTCTGATAAGCGTAGTAATAAAACAAAAGCTCAGGAAGTCCCAAACTCCCATTCTCTGCTTTGAGAGCCGCATCCTGTGGTGTTTCCCATTCCAGAGGAAGTCTTTGCAAATCCTGTCAAATTGTTTGAAGTACTTTCTGGGCATGTTAATAAGGTCTGGTCTGGAGTCTGGAGTTAAACTTGAGTAGACAATTCATTTTTTGTAGAGTTTACCTCATTAGGAGAGAAAAAGTGTTGACCATCTTTCAAAGTCTCATCAATCTCAGGAGTAATTGCTCGGGTGATATGCAAGGAATCAGAAATGAATTTCAGTTGCCTTTCAGATCTGCTCTGATGTTAATAGCCTTGATGTCTCTTTCTCTATTAAGAAAGTCTCATTAGAGGGCTAATGAGTGAAATGTTCTCACGTCGTAGCTCTATCTCCTCAAACAGGCCAACGCAACGGGTGGAGGTGGCCACGTTCAGTTGGTTCGGAAGGCAGTGAAGTCACTAACCTTCAAGTCTTTGTGCTTCCCTGATGCCATGAAAGCCCGCGGTGTGGACAACAAGGAGGAGCTGCCCACTTACTTCTATAGAGATGACGGCTACATGGTGTGGGAGGCTACCAAGAGGTGTGCAACTCTTTAAGTTCATATAGACAGTAGAGAGAAAGAGAGAGAGAGAGAGAGGACATCCATGAGGAAGATCCAGAGAGTAACAAGAGATGTGAGGGGTCAATTCCACTCACCCACACATACACACACTTCTGTCTCTAATGTATGTACGAGAGAGAAAGGGAGAGACGTTATATCATGTTATGTAACTGGCATCCTTCTGTTTTCACTCTTACAGCTTTGTGTCTGATGTGGTGGGTATCTACTACACCAGTGATGAGGTGTTACAGGGAGATGACGAGATCCAGGCCTTTGTTAAAGATGTGTGTAGCTTCGGTATGCAGGACTTTGATTTCTGCGGTGGGTACACATGACAGAAATCCTATTAACGTACTTATATTATTTTCTAGCATGCTGCAAATCATCAGAATGCACCAACACAATGGCCTAACCAATCTGTACGGTTTAAAAAAAATGAAGTAGGCATGAGCCATTAGGCGTTGGTGTATTTGTAATGATTCAGCCATCATAATAAAAGCTTTTTAACTTGCAAACACACCGAGTGCCTGGACTTTCCTTTTCTCTTCAATCTGGATAGTAAAATAAATAATAAAATAATACAGTGAGGACAGAAACGATAGGGAACAGATGTACCTAAGATAACATAGCAGATTCAATCTCGTTCAGTCATAGTAGACGGCTTGAAGGTGAAGACAGGAAGTAGCAATAGTGACTGAGCCCAAAGTTTAAATAAGCTTCCTGCATTTCACCATTACCTGTCCGTGTGCATTGTGCAAGGATCCTTTACACAAAGACTCTTACAAAAGAGAAATCTGTCAAGACACAAGCTCACTTTGTCAATTTCTGCCCACACTCTGCATCCAGAGTTTCCCAAGTCCTTGAAATCACGTGAGGAGCTCACAGAGTACCTGACTGTCATCATCTTCACTGCTTCAGCCCAGCATGCGGCTGTCAACTTTGGACAGGTAAGTTATCGACAAGAGGGAGCTTTGCATACAACATTTGTTAAGACTGATTTACGATAGCAGCAGCTCTGTAGTGGTAGGTGCACTCTTTTAGAGGTATGACTGTCAGAAAGGCTCATTATTTGAAGAAACTGTGTGTGTATCTTTGTGTGCTCACATGCACATATGAGCTCAATTCCCCACCTCTTTGTGTATATTCAAGTACGACTGGTGTTCCTGGATCCCAAATGCCCCGTCTACCATGCGTAAGCCCCCTCCCACACAGAAGGGGCTGGCAGATGTGAAGCTAATCATCGAGAGCCTCCCTGACCGTGGACGCTCCAGCTGGCACCTGGGGGCCGTCTGGGCCCTCAGCCAGTACCAGGAGAATGAGGTAGAGAGAGGGCACTCTACATACAAATATACAGGCACTCAGGCACTCACTCACACACACACACAAATTCAGACTGAGCACCATCTTAAGGACCAGCCAATACAACCATCATTTTGATACAAACATACAAACTACACAATTCTGATATTTCAAGAGGTTTTTCCCTACTTGATCAAGTGGTTTCCTCCTTGCAGTGTGCCTTCGGGCTGCATTATCTGAGTCTCAGTGAGTGTCTTCATTGTGCGTTGTCCCTCAGCTGTACCTGGGCATGTACCCTGATGAGCACTTCATAGAGAAGCCAGTGAAGATGGCCATGGAGACGTTCAGGAAGAAGCTGGCAGAGATAACCCGCACCATCAAGAAGAGGAACGATGGAAAGAAGCTGCCCTACTACAGCATGTCCCCTGATAAAATCCCTAACAGTGTAGCTGTGTGAAGCAGTGTCTCAAAAACCTTGTCAAGGGAGATCACGTCTCTACTTTGTTTTGCAAATAGCACATTGTAGAAGTTCCTCCATTAATCTTACTTACTCCAAATTTGCTACTATATATTACCTGCTGCCTATTCCTTTATCACACGTGGTCTTTATGCTCCTGTTGAGTTAACTGTATCCGTGCTAACAAAAAAGTCCAATGCTAAGCCGTGCCTTTGCTTCAAGAGTGCCTTTACGACACAAGTTTACAGTTTGGGTGAGCATTGGTGAAATATGAATGCATGCAATTGCCAAATAAAACATGTTTTCATTTAGAACTGCAGTACGTCATTATACTTAACTGATATGGTAAACCTTCCTAAGTACTCGGTATTTACCATGTAAGTATTAGTAATTAACGTTGTAACTAAGTAGGTAAATACTTCAATTTAATGGCAAAATACCTAGGAAGAAACACCTCATCTATTATCTACCTATCTTGTAGGTACTGAAGGTTTACATTAGCAATAGCCCACATTAAATTTTGTACATTATAAGGATCAAGGCAAAACTTTCCTATAAAGCAACTTTACTTACATAGTAATTGACTCTACCCACTTGGAAAGGGTTCATTAAACTTCCTCCTGTGTCCTTTACAATTGTTTATTTTGCTTTTCCAAGGAAAAAAATTTATTTACCTGGTAAATACCTAGTACTTAGGGTGATGAAACATATTGTACAATGAAACAAGTCAGTTATCACAATGCTTTAAAAGTTTACTTAATTTTTATTTGTTTGTTATTTTTAATTCTACATACTTTGTTCAAACAAGGGAAATTAAATCAAAACACATCAATATTTCTTTTAAAAACATAAGTACTTTTACCCAATTTCTTTACAGATACTATTCCAAAGTAAATTCACAGACAAACGTGTGGAATGATAAAAGACAGGGGAACAGTCATATATGTTCAAGTCCAGTCAGTAGTAAGGAATTGTAGTTTTATGCAAGTTACACTTTTCCCAGACATGAAAGATTTTAATGACAGGTCGTAGTCACAAAGTCTTCAGATTTTAGTTCACTCTAACTTAAAATAATTCTAAGCCTATAAAGTATTGGCAGTGTGTGTATTCACATGGATGGTTGACGGAGAAAATACTTAACTTCTCAGTCTGTCCTGCCCCATGGAATTATAAAAATGAAAAAACAAAACAAAAGAAACCCCAGGGTGCTCAAAATACTAAGGAAGAAAATAGGAAGGGCAAAACTGCTCTCAGGGAGGACATCCCTTACCCCTTACCTAAAACAGGTATGGCATCAGGACTACATCAGAAGGTCTTTCTTGTCTAGGTGAATTTCAAGGAGCCAGCTCCTAAGAATATATAATAAAAAATAAAAAAAAGCTAAATCTCCAGTTGAAAGCGATTGTATAGACCATGTGTATTCTTATATCTTATTTCATGTTGTCTAGATAACATGAAATAATGATACATGATACAGTGGCTTTATGTCCCGACAACTCAAAAAGGGAGAGGGAAGGGTAGGTGCCTACATCAACGACAGGCTTTGTATAATACTACTGTCTTCATGAAAAAAGTAAGTGAGTAAGTGCAAAACAACAAGTGAAACTGATTTTCTGACTAATGCCTGGGAAGAAACTTGGGAAGAAAAGTGTAAGTTGCTTAAAATTACTATTGAAAGGGGGCTTTGATGAACAAAATGTGTGTTCTGTTTTCTTTAAAAATAAATACAACACAAAAGAAATGAGAAATAATCATTATATACCCAGAGGACACCCTGGACATTAAAACCAGTAAATGACTATAGAATAGAACAACAACAAAAGGGTAATTGCACTTTTTATCTGTCTAATTGCACAGCGCCTCATGGGTATTGAAGTTTGAGAGAAGCGTCTCATTACTAGGTCTTAATCCAACTTGATTCTCCCTCGACTCATATTATGACTTAAAATGATAGACTCCAGATCCCAAGTCACTATAGGGCATTTACAGAAATACAGTATGCAGTTTTGAGAAACAAAACGCAGATTTCATTTATTGCTGCCGTCGAGCAGTTAATTGTCGGGTTGTTCATGGACAGTATACTGGTATCAAAGACGGTTTTTAAAAATGTGTGTTGCTGGAATGGCTGTGAGGCTCAACATGAGCCTGGCATTGCTGTGCTCCCACATACACAAAAGCACTTACAACAGACTGTAAGCCCAAAAACACTATCGCCCTGAGAAATCCACTGCTTCATATCTCAGACTGCACCTCGAGCTTCTGACCAGTAGGTGGCGATCCAGTCAGCTGTTCAATTCCACCTGCAGCACTGACCTATGATGCATGGCGCTCACATTGACGTAATGCACTGCTTTTATCGCAAAAGTAAGAAAATAAATGGCTTGTACATTTGACCTTCTGAGAAAATCCTGGTATAAAAATCATCTTAAATTCTAAAATGATACCCTGACAACATTTAAGCTGTCAACATGCTGTTACTCTGTGTCACTTGAGGGATGAAAAAAAAGAGGTGTGAACCGAAATTGCGAAATTTGTCTGATCAAAACAGCATATGCCAGATGAGAGTGACTAACCGGTTTAACACCAAAAAGGATATCCTTCACCGTGTGATACAATCTGGCGTGAAACAAGACAAGCAAAACTAGAGGAATACACATGACCCTGCATCAGAGTAAAACCTGGCTCGGAGTTTATTCTGAGCAGGGTCAGGTATTTCATATAGCTCAGAGTGACAGTCTGACTGTGTGTTTGTCAGAATTGGTGGTTTCCACTCAGAGAAGAAGTCAACGGGATCAGTAAGCACTGCCTGAGGGAGCAATGAGAGGACAGACTGTCGATAGGCAGCTGTGGATTTCTCAAGGCATATCCCATGAGTAAGCAAACAAATTAACAGACATTAAAAAACTGCACATGGAATATCATACTGTACGTACTGTGTCATTTGCACGATAGAAAAAACAAGATCAATGCTTTTTATGTCCAAAAGGTCTCAATATGATCTCATGACATGGAAATTATCTAGCAATTTCCCCTGGCCAGTAAAAAATGTTTTTTTTTTTTTTTTAAAAAGTTTACATTCTCAAAGCCTTCAGAAAGTTCATGTTGGGGGAATGAAGTTGTGTGGCTGGATTTTCATTATCTCAATGTTGCATTAGAGCTACGAGCCCAAGCCAAACACAATATAGCGATCACAGGTCACGTTTAGTACAGACTTTTTCTGTTTTGACTGAAAGCTGGAATGTTTTTTCAGTAGGATTCCATTTCTTTCCTGATTCCTTTTTTGTCATCCAAGGGAGGGTGTCTATATCTGTATGCACGTATGAGGGGCAGCAATGTCAAATCGAAAAACAGGATGCAAACAATTCCAAGTTTGTTTGAGTGTGTCCTCCTCCATGTACAACATACAGGACTTGATTCATAGTAAAGAAAAAAGGGAAGGGAGGAAGGGGGGGGAAAGTGCTGCGATGCATGGTCAGATCAAGGCCTGGTCAGATCCAGACCAGTGCGGAGCTGACAGAGCTCTTGGAGGGTAAATGCGGGCGGACTCCCAGACCACAGCAACAGAGATGGCAGTAGCTGGAATGTTCCAGAGATCCGACGTTCGACGCTACATACTGATCCATGGTAGTTTAGCCGACGACTCACAGGAGGTAAAACAAATCCAAACCAACAAACCGACAAGCAAACAAACCACACAACAGAAACATTTAGACCTCTGGGGCCAATTGTGAGTCTGTTTGTCTCAGTCCTGCTCTCCTAGAGGGGTGTGTGTGTGTGTAGGGCGGTGTGCTCAGGCCTATTCAGACATTTAAGGATGTCAGTAAAGACAGTCTGGTCCTGGGAAGGGAAGTGTGTGGAGGAGGAAACAGGAATAAGGTTCTGGAAGCGGAAATGTAGATAGAGGATTTGGAGTTTGATGAATTGCTGCTCACTCAGATCTCCATAGGTAGTCGTGGTGGACTGTCTCTGTGAATAGAGGTGTCTGACGGGGGAGTTCAGGGAATCTTTCGGCTTGACCAGGGTGGGACAGGGGTTCAGTCTGGGA
>OOFE01050507.1:81612-93590 GCA_900323365.1 Monocentris japonica
AAAAAAAAAAAAAAAAAAAAAAAAAAACAAGCTCACAACATGTTGAGTCAATCATGAAATACTTAAGGGTAAGAATAAGATTTGTTAAAGACAATGAACTTAGTGTATTTGCCTCCACCTGTGATGCCAACTAGAGGCACATGACTATGTTGTAGATGCATACAATCACTTCAGCAGGATATTCTGGGCACAGAGACACCTGGGACATTCAATTAGGTCTGAACTACCTCTAAGGACTGGTGGACAGGCAGTTCTCAGCGAGGAATCAATCTGATTTTTTATATAGGACCAAAACGGTCCCCCTCTCCTCCTCTAGATCACATATCTGGCACTCTCTGGCAGGTGGGAGGACAGCAGCTATTAGTCACTCACATTGAGGAGGAGTGTGTGTGCGTGCCTGTCTATCTGTTCTGTCTGTGTCATGTGCACACAAACACTCATTTGCACAGAGATAGATTGTGAGAGAATCCAGAGTATGCACGCACTTCTCCCAGGGAGTGCATGGGAGTTAGCCAGGGCAGAGTGTGTGTGTGTGTGTGTCCGTCCAGTCAGCGATTTATTATAGTCAAGTCAACACACACACACACACACACACACACAAACCAGAGGCAGAAAATATTATAATTTTGGTGTTCAATGTCAGGACATGGACCTTGTTGTGGCTGGTTGGGCTGAGGCACAGTCCAAGGTGAATCAACAATGAGCCCCAAAACCAGCAGCTGCTTGTTCCACCACAACACACATAGAGCTTTTATTAAAGGTCAGGCTGATGTCTGCAATAACGAGTCTGGAATAACAAAGCAATTGTAAAGCAACAGGGATAAAACAGTGGCACCTCTAATGCTGGATGAGTAGGAAGAAACGAGCAAACGGAGGAACAGAGGAAAGGGGAGAAGGAGGCAGCAAGGTGTTCAAATGGGATTGTCTCTATCCTGGTTAAGGAGAGGATAAGAAGACACGTGCACATGCTCGCACCCACAACCACACACACACACACACACAAGTTAGAGAGTGAATGAGCAGGATAATGACTATTTCCAGACTCCACTGATCTGGCCAAAGCATTACAAGATTAAAAGACAAAGTGAACAAAGGAGGACCAAAATAGGTCATTTTTATCTGTTTCTCAAAAACAAGAGGGGGTGGAGAGATTGGGATGAGAGGATTGAGGGATGAAGCAACAGAGGAGGCACAATTTACATTCCTATAAGAAGGTCTTCTATTGGTTATGGCTGAGCTGGTTGGTTTGTTTGCACGGATCACAAGATGATGAACTGCAGGTTTAAATAGCTAGATTCTTCTACACACTCTGTATTTCTCTGTATGTCCTCTTTCTGAGGACATCCATTCCGATGGTGCTCTGTGCTCAAATGAAGGATTGGCGCCTACTGAAATTCACAGATACGACAAATAACTGTAGAGTTATGATGTGGCATTCTTAATATGTAGGAGGCGATAACCACAGAAAGATCCCTACAGCTCCACGTGCAACTGAAGTGGAAATAAGGAGACTGGAGGCATCTTGTGTTGAGGAGTGTGTTTTCACTTTGATTCCTGGAGGCTTCACCTAGATTGTCTATATACTGTATTGACTGCTTTGCAAGGTATCTAAAAGATATACATCTTGTAAAGATAGAAATCTCTAGTACAGCAGAACAAATTCAAAAATGTCCCTCACAGCTACCCGTACATCCCTGTTAAATAAAATTATTGTATACCGACTAATCCAGCTAAATTGACTGTATTCACATCAACAGCAGCACATTCCAAGCACTGTTTGGTATGGGAGCAAACCTAGATTTAATTTGCCTCTCTTGAGCAGCCAAAACACACTCTGTTTTACAGTAATTGTAAAATGGCAGAGATGCCGTAAGAGTATGTCAACATTAAAATGTGAGAAGCAAAACAGAGTCGAAAAATCATAAGCACCACAAGCTGAGAGGGAACCAAACCCAACAGCATTACAACCCCAGCGAGGCATTTCCTTTCTTCTCTTTCCATCTCAGTCTGTATCGTTTCCCCTCACTTTTCTCCTGCGGTATTCACACATTCTTTGCACTCTTCACTCTCTCAATATCTGAGATTCTCCCCCGTCCAGCTATTCCTTGCTCCCCCCTCGTCCTTAAGTGTTTCTGGATTCAGTTTCATTCTAGAGGCAGTAAATACATTTTTCATCAGCTATCTGTTTTCTCCATTTCTGCTAAACAGAATCTTAGTGGCGGCAGGGGGGCAAAAACTGACAGAGATATTTTGTTTTCTCGTTTTCTCATCCTGTTTTCAGTCTGAATATTTTAAGCTCTACCGTCTCCCAGAGTCACCCTGATCACAGAAAAACACAATCCAATTAGCAGCAGTGCCACTGGAAGCCATCTTCTTTTTCATTCTCCTTTTCATTTCCCCACTTCATGCATCTGAATACTTTAGTCTTTTTTATTTTTTAATGGACCACGCTTGCCTTAAAGAAGGAATATAAAATGTGCCGTATCTTTTGGAGGAAGATTAAGGAAACACATAGGCTGTGGTTGGTTTATATGGAGCCAGAAGTAAAAGCTGGACAGTTACAGGCCCTATGAAAAATGTCTTACAAGAAAATAGACCAAGTCACCTCTGACCAGACTGCCAGCTACTGAATACCTTCCAACACACTGTCAATAAAGGATTGCCTAGCTAGCTAATGATTGAAGTCCTATTCCTAGGTGAAAAACAACCACCCACCCATACACTCTCACAGGTAAGTTCAGCTTTGGCTCTGAGCTCACGCTTCAAGCCACCTGACCACAGGCAGGCGTGCTGTGTGTGTTTTGTGTGTGTGTGTGTGTGTGTCAGACCATGCAATTTGAAGCCAATTATCTGCCTCCTGATCCCTAGGCCTCCCCTAGCCTATTCTGAGCTCACGTTTCTCTGTTGGTCTACCTGGCCAACAGCTGCCTCATACATACACTGCAGTGAGTAAAAGCATGAACCACAGCTCAGGAGAAGAACAGATCGTAACTCCCATTCCCTCAAGTGTGAAAGACTTAGGCTACATTCATACTGCAGCTGAAAGTGTCTCAAATTTTTTTCCTCAAAAGTAACACAAATCGGATTATTTCAGAGCAATGTGAACAGCAAAAAACAGCATACAGTCGTACTTTTTACAATCAGATCGAGACCATATTGACATGTGGTACTAAATCTGATTCTCAGGCATGCAACTTGTATTTGAACGTTCAAATCAGGTATTTTCAGCGTTGCCATGGTTTGAACTTGAGACATGGTTGTCATTATTTTGCGCTGACAGTATAGACACAACTTTTATGGTTCTTGCCTGAATCATCTGAAGTAGTTGACAATTTGCACACAAATACATCAATACCAATAAATAAAGAGCCTTCGAGGTTAGCTAGCTTGACCAAAGTAGCTCGGGCACAATGACGGATGTGACAGATGTTTTTTGTTATTGTAATTGAAATGTCTTACAGTTTACATTCAGATATAGGTTACATTTTAAAATAGATATGAACTGTCACCAAAATTAATTGCCTGCAGTATGAAGTACTTAGATTGATACTTTGTGGATCCAGTGCTAGCAAGCCTCTGCAGGGGCTTGCCTCCCCATCTGCAGGGGCCATAGAGCGATGACCTGGTCTGTTATCAAATCACTCTCTGTCAAACATAGCCTGGCTCCACCAATCAGATTGCAAGACAGCCACATGAAACAGAATGTCGAAGGCCCTATTGAACCCATCAGCCAGTAACTCCATCAGTTCAACTCCGTTTACCGCCTCCTCTCTCCCTCTGTTCCACAATTTCTGTAACAGACACACACACTCTTCCACTTCAATGCTATTGAATTTTCTGTTCTAACCTCTGTCCCTCCATCTTTCCTTTAACGTTGCCTTTGCCCCCTATCACTGCCTCAAAACATCTTTCCACTTCTCATGCTGCAAGCTTGCGCTTACAGCCACAATCAATCCTACAGCTCTATACTAAATCTGGTTACCCATGAATGACCCTCTAAAGCTTGGCTCGTGCTCTCTGTATACCTTGACATTCATGCTTCCCGTGCTTCTCATGATGACAGCACGCCTGAAAACTCAAGTACTTTTGTGGTGCTGTTGGGACATTCAGCTCTCCACATCCCCAAACAAGAAAAAATAACCCCACCGAAATTGTCCAATAGTTCCGGTTTCTTTGTTCAGCCAATCTTGGCCCACATGACTCCATTGCACCCAGTCGCTTTGGACGCAATTTTGTTATTTTGACCATGCACACTCTGCTGTTTCCGTTTCCACAGGAAGCATGAACCGGCCTTAACACATGATCAGTCTAGTGCTGAAGTCGAAGTTATCAAAACATAGCTTGACATAAAAATGAAATAGAGGGCAGGACACTGAGCAAACTCAAGTGAAATGAAGAGAAATGAAGCCGCATCTCTGTTCTAGACACACCAAAAAGGTTGATGACAACTGTGGATGAGGCAGACAGTAAGGAAGACATGTAGGTGTACTGTATGTAGACTAAAGCATCTATGTGTCAAGTCCCTCTGCTCCAAAGCTCAAGTTCCAGGCAGCAGCTTTGAGAAAAAATACTTAATATATTAAGATATTTGCTGGGTAGCTAGCTTCTACCAAGTCACAACATAGGGTGAAAAGCTCTCCACTACTCCACAGGGCTCTGTGGGTCACTACTATGTCACACAGGGCTCTACCACCTCACGACTACCACGTCACAGGAAGGGTGGGTGTGGATTATACCATCCAGACAGTCACCCACCTGCAGCAGTCCCCAGACAGTGAATAGGGTGAGAGTGGCCCAGTTTTCTCTGACACAGGGGACGGGCAGCGGTCCAAGTCACTGTCCTCATCCATATAGCAGAGGGGAGCTGAGTGCAGAGTGCCTGACCCAGTCACGGTGCCTGTGGCTGGGGTTACCAGTCGGCTCCTTCCCTCCGGAGCTGGACTGGCCCTTTCCTGGTCTTCCTCAAATACGTCGTCATCTCCTAGTAAATCCTCAGGGGCAAACCCTGGCTCACTGCCTGACTTAGTCATGTGGAGGAGAGAGGCATAACTGCCAAGTTCAGAGCACTGCAGGCTGGCCGAGGTGGAGGAGCGAGAGAAGGGGAGAAAAAGACGGAGGAAGTTGGAGCTGGGGGAGTGATGGGGGTGGAGGTGGGTATTAGGAAGAGGGAGAGGAGGGGGGATACCAGCAGGGTCAGATGAGGGACCATGGATGGGAGGGATGCCCAGCATGTATTTGTAGTTGTTGGTGAAGGAGGGGACGAGGTGGGGGTGGGTGCGTGTCGAGCAGGCCGGATGTGGGCTCTGGTGTGTGGGTGCTGCAGCAGGCTTGCCGTTGAGCGTATGTGCCCTTCGATCAGTGCTGGGCGGTGGAGCCGGTTCAGGTTTCAGCTCCAGCTCTCCCTCTGAACAGGTGCGGTCTATGAAATGCAGACCACTACAGAGACTGTCCATGCGCTGGCCCACATCGTTCAGAGAGCGGGAAAACTTGAGTGACCCGTTGGGGCGGAGGTTGACAGAGGAGGGGCGGAGCACAGAGAGCCAGTCTGTGCCAAATAAGACCCGTTGTTTGGAGTGTTTGGAGGCTGGCAGGGCATCTAGGCAGACGGTGGTCATTGAAATACCTGAACCTCGACCAGTTCTACCGTTAGAATTCAACAGAACCACCGTCTGCTTCTGAGCGTCCTGATCCTGGCTGCTTGTGTTGGCGTCATGTGAATGTGTTCATGTGTGTGTGTGCATGAAGGAGGAACATGTGATGGACAATCATGGTAAAAGAGAGCAGGAGGAGGGAGGGGCAGGGACAAAAAACAGAAATGAAATGAAATAAAAAACAGCATGCATTTGAAACGAGAGAAATTAAAAAATGAGGGAATAAAATGTTTGGGGGACTTTGCCTCAACCAGACAAAATGCACCACACAGTGATGTATTTTGTATATATTGTATTCAGTATATTGTACAGCACCCCACTACTGATAATGTACTTTTCCAACAATGGAGTAATAAATAGATTAAATTTACTGTCGTCAGAGGATGCAGTTTTTTTCCACAGCTCACGTGAATAACATCTGAAAAGGTGAGAGGTCAAAGCTGAGGGATTGAAGTGATCTGTACCTGCAGATGTCCTGGTTGGAGGGGGTAACAGATGTCCTTGAGAAACTGCACGGTGCGTTTACGGATGTTGGGCTCCCCGCCTGAGGGACAGAACACACACAAATGCACAGTTTAGAACAGATGATACGCTCTTGAGAAACCCCAAATACTATTGAACAAACTGGATTAAATAATATTTCAGGTGTCGCCAAGGCAGTCAAGAGAAAACTGCTACAGGCCTCTGTGGTGGGAGTTATCACTCTTACTGCTGTCAGCGCCTGAATCTGATCTTTGCAGAAAGAGTGAAAGCACGTCATGCACTGATGCACAGGATGATAAAAAGAAAAACAATACTGACAGTTAATCTATCTGATTAAAAGACTTTCTGGCAAAAGCTGTCTCAGTTCGTCATAGAGCAGACAAAACAGAGCACAAACACAGCCAGCCGGGCTGCCACCGTGGGGAGGAGAGAGAGGCCGAGAAGGAGTTTAGAAAAAGCGAGAGAATGAGAAAGATACAGATGGAAGCTGCGAGCCTGGAGACTTCTTCAACCTCTGGAGAGGTTTTCAAAGCAGAGGCACCTGCAGGAGCAGGGCTAGTGAAAGAAAAAACACACCTCCTATAAAGCCACAATATTCATTTTCTACAGACGGTGCAGTGAAGATACATAAATCGACCTTGTATTCTAGACGTTATCGAATGTCCCAGTGCTCTCCCAGAATGACAACATGCCGAGTGGGTGGGGAGGGTAAAGAATGAGATCACATAGTGTTTGGGTTGCTAACGTAAAGACACGGGGGCCGCACACATTTAAACAAGAAACTAATTACCTATTGATTCCATCTGTAACTAAGAGGGAATTTATAGCTCATGGCCTGACACAAATCCATATAAAATTCAATGTCCATCTCTGCCCCTCACCCCTCTCTCCCTCTCTTTTCTGTCTCTGTCTCATTTTCACATAAACAGTTATTGTGTTATAGATCTTTAAATAGTTCATGTTCAAGGCTGCTGTTTGGACGAGTCTAGACTATAAATGTAGAATGAACAGAAAGCATTCACTTGTGTCTTGAGACTGGAACAGAGAAAAACTAAATTTGATCAAAGTTGAGGAGAGCACCATCAGGCAGTTGACATGACACTATATTTAACTACGTAAGTTGATCACGCTGCCTCGGGTCTACACTTCAGTGGCTTAAAAAAACAAGAAATTGAGGGAGTGTGTTTGACTAGAGAAATATATCGCACAACATAAACCTCAATAAAGACAGATGTGGATTGCATATTGCAGTATCTTGAGTTGTGTAAACATAATGTCCCAAGTCCGTAAGGTGCTGTCTTGTCTGTTAATCATTGATGTTGTCGTTGAGTGTGCACAGTCTAACAGATAAGAAACTATATAAAAAATGATACAACGGGGTGATAACACACATGAGGGAGTAATTATTAACTGCATAATGGACTGTATGGCTCATTCACCATAAAACTTCTACTGAACATCTGGTCTCTTATGAGACCATTTAATTGTAATGAAAATAATAAAAGTGTTTAATAAATCACATTTTTAATCAATAATGATCTTTTCTTATGGCAAATATTTATTGTTTTATTGTAAGTTATGTAGTTCTAACATGTTCTAACATGACTGAAGACCAGAACTCTCCGTTTCAAACATATTTTCTGAGTATCACGAATACATACCTCCTGTTCAATAATGCAATTCCAATCATGGTTATGTACACAGCCGACATTGTTATCACTTCATGTTTGAACAGCAAGCATTTCAATGTAACCACATCATGGCTCAGGGGTATTTGAACTAGTAATCCCACTTGCAAGAGACTTACTACAGCTACAAAGGAGTTTCCACCAAGCCCAGTTACCATGACTGTACACTGGCAGAGTGTCGGGAGCAAGAGCTAATGTCTCTTCCACTGACACCAAGCAGAGAATATCCACTGCTAAATCTGATTTTATTTTCACATCAGATCATAAGCTTCTCTAGGAGAAAATGGAAATCAAATAAAAAAGTGCTTCTTTAACGAGAGTCTACAGCACAGTTTGGCATTAGAACCTTAATCAGGGTGCTTTGGTAGCACACCAGTTGTGCAGCAGGCCAAACGGAAGCAGTGATTGCCCAATCATTTTCCTGGCACTTCTCACCATCTTAAACCATGCCTACCCATTTGCTCCGATGGGAGCTCATGTGAACTTTCAGAAATTGGCAATCAGCACAGATGCTTCAGCTACAGGATGTGCTTCAGAGTAGTAGCACAAGGTTTTGGAGAGGACAAAAAAATCCACTTTGCTCAGTTGCAATAATGGAAACTTCAATCAATCAAGAATCTTATTGTGGTAAAAAGTGAAGAGTTTTGTTGCCTAACCAACCACTATTGAACAAGAACAGGTTGACACCTACTCTCACAAGAGTCACAAGTGATTGCTTGTATAAATGTAAAGGACACTATAGATTACTATTAAAGATAGGAGTCATGTTACAACCTTTTCAGTCATGTTTATGAGCATCAAATCATTTGTAAGGAAAAAGCGATCCAAGGCACAAATAGGTTAAAAAGCCTTTATTCTATTTTATAAGTTTGGAAAGCCCCATGGCCTTCATCAGAGTGAGGAAGAACACAAAGAGGAAGTGATCTCAGATACACTCTTGATTATCAGTAAACAGGTGGAAGTGACTACAAAGTATCATCAAAAAGTAACAATACAATATTAAGACAAGCACACATGCAAAAGAAATATATACAACCACCAATGGGGAATTCATCAGGGCCTAATTTATGGTTCCTGATTTGTTTATGGATTACAGGGATTCAACCCTGGGAGAGTTGTGGCTTTTACAGTGATGATATAAAAACTCTCACGCTGAAGCAGATACTTAAAGCGATCTCCACCTTTGACTGATCCCTGAACAGCCTCATTTCCCATCATCTTTACAGTACTGGTATTGTTATCATGATAACGGGCAGTACATATGACATTTGTGCTCCACCATCCTGTCCTTTAACTTACATTTAGTTCTGTCAATATAAATATGTCCAGCTAGTTCTAGTTGGTAAACCACATCTAGGTATCACAACTGATAAAACTCCTTGTCTCATAGATCTTGTGTGGATTATTATCATAAAAGGACATGATGAACTATGATGAAGTGAAAAAACTGCCACACTTAAAGGTGCACACAGAGCACCCAACCATGCTATCTTTAACATCAAAAGCTAAGAAACTTTCCAGACCATTAACCATCTTTCATAGAGTCATTTGTATTTTTTATAGCATTGGCAAGCAAGTAATACCAATTTCTTTTCAAAATGGACAGATCGCATTTTAGAATGAAACCCTTCAATTTCAGTCTCTCCAAGGGCCAAAGCCAGCTGCAGCAGCAATGCTGTAAAAATGAGCAACACTGTGAGAATGAGCAGTCAAACAAAGAAAGAATAACAGACGACATTCTGCGGTCCAAAACATCAACAATTAACTTCATGTTCTACCAAATACTGGCTTGGCAATATGCCTGGTGAGAGCGGGAGTGGGCTGTCAAGCTAGGATAGACCTAGGGGCCCAAAATGATGCAAAATTGCAGCAAAATCGAAACATTAGCGCACCACCAGATGTTTGGCTGACTGGTCAAGGGCAACCCACTGAGCAGTGGGCCGGTGCTCTGTGTCTTTATCAGGACTGTAATACTTTAATACCTTCCGAATCCGTGTGGGAGGCATCACACAACTCCCTGGCACTGTGCTAAAGGGAGAACTGGTTACAGTTAAGCCTCATGACCTCGCCTAGTGGAAACTCAACTAACGCCAAACCAACAGGCAATCCTCAGCCCAAACTCAATGCTAAGATAAAGCTTTTAGAGCTGCTTTTATGCCGTGTCACACATAAACACAACACTGACTACCCTTGCATTTAGCAAATGATCATCATTTGCTCCCAACACAACCCCTTTTCATGTTTCCTTAAAATGACAACTTTCTGTCTCCAGGCAATTTCTTTCTAAATAGCTTGATGAATGAAAAAATAAAAATATAGAGCAGGCAGGAGATAATGGATTTGCTACTAGGGTACATGTATCCATTTACATCAAAGACCACACCTTTATCTCCCACAGTGACAACATCATTGAGGCAACCTCATGGAGGCAATATCAATGTATTTATGAAGGAATTTATCTTGCTTGGTTAGATTTTCCAGTTATCTGATGAATCCCTCTCTCTCTCTGTGTGTGTGTTCAGCTGTTTCTCTGACTCATCCATTCCTCAGTTCAAGGGGAACACTACTCAGTTTAAGAATTCATACGTTATTCTTATAATAGTTCAAATCAAAATTTGTCCACATGAAAAACCTCCAAAGCTAGAACTAGATTTAGCTAGAAGTGCCTGAAGTAGTCTCTTTGACTGAATGAACTCATCTTGATGACTCAGTAGCATGTTTTATATGGATCTTCAACAGTCGGCCCAGTCTCTCAAACTGGATAACTGTTACAACCATAGCACTGTATATCTGCAGAAAATCATCTTTTGCAATCTCACAGAGCATATTCTCCCAGGGGAGTACTTGCAGGGTGATGGTGTGTTACACAAAATATATTACACATATAATACACAGACAGACTTTTCAGAGACACTGAACAATAAGGAATTATGACATTGTATATTTTGTTCACTAAATCAGTCTATTTTCAAGTTTCAAATTTACACACACTAACACATTTCTCATCTGCTGTGAATGTCACATCTGTGACATCCAACAAAAGAGTAGACTGCAATGATCAATTCAATGAATTGATCAGTCAACCAATCAATAAGTCAGTGAGTTGTTGAGTAAGGGGTCAATTGTCAATGTGGTCTTAACTAGGCCATATAGTATACCCTAGCAGTCAGGCAACAGCTCATTGTTCTATGGTACAATATTAGTTTAACCTTTATGCTCACTGTAGCCCTTGAAATTATTATGGTTACACTTGTCACCAGGGTGCAACGACTTCCTTCTTGCTCATGTATAAAGATCAACCGGCTCTCGGCTCAAACATAGCTGCCGGGGCGTTCCTGTGGTGAAGAGGTGACCCTGACATCTATTAGCACAAGTAAAGGGTTTATCCTCTAAGAAGCTCAGGAGAACCATGGATTGTGACCACAGAGCCAGATTCAACACAGGCAGAGAGAGCGAGAGCGAGAGAGAGACTGAACTGTCATAACATGTGCTGCCTGTCGGCCTCGCTGGGCTGAGGAGGTGAGGTGTAAAGACATATCTGTTCTCTCTGAGCTGATCAGAGAGGCAGCTCTGATTGGGGCAACATGACAGAGGCAGGTTATCTGTCTGCTGCTCTCTCTCCACAGCATGTCTCTCTGTTCTGTCGATCTTTCCCTCCCTTCCTCCCTACCTCACGTCACAGCAGCCCTCTTGTCTTTATTTTCTCTCTCTGTTGGAGGGAGGCCATACATCATTCATTCACATTTTCCATTTATGTGTTCTTACCTTTGAGATATTGCTGGACCTGCTTGCAGAATGACCCAGAGGCTTTTCATTCTGTAAGGGAGAGAAACAAAGACACATTTAGTAACCTGATAAACATATACAGTAACAGGAAGGATATGCTATCTCCAATCAGCAAGTGCACATTGCACACTGAGTAGTGGCATATGGCCTAACAATTAGTGTCTGTATGATACTTCATTTGCTGTAAATAGTGCTGTACGCTGACCAGCTGTTTGGCCACGCACACACACACACACACACACACACACACACACAAAGGATTCAGTAAATGCCTTGAATGGCACTACACTTAACATGGCTGCCTTTGAATGTTTGATAAACTTTGCATGGAAGTCATGGCAGCATTGGTTTGGTGCGTGAGCCTCAGAAA
>OOFE01050507.1:106840-118759 GCA_900323365.1 Monocentris japonica
AGGCTGCTAGGCTGGCGGTAGGACTCGAGCATGGCAGTGTGACCCATGCAGGCCACCTGTTTACGGTGGTGTTGTCCCCATATGGCAGCAACACAATCATCCAACACATCAGGTGACATAGATTCACAACAATAACACTGTCAACAATTAATAACATTCACACTGTCAACACAACGTGTATGTGTCAATGACTCACAATATAGATGTGTTGTGTTGTGTAACCATCTCACCTGCTGAGGGTTGCGTCAGGACACTGAGCAAAACATTAACAAGTCCCAAGAAAATTCAAAAGATGGATTATTCAAGAAGTTGGCATTCCAGCTCTGAATGTGTAGGACCCATAGTGGGAACTGAATTGGAAGGTATGCACCGTTGTTTACAGGCACCCACAACTTTTTGTTTTGTTACATAACTGTCTCCAACCTACAGGGTGGTAGAAGGACAATGCAGCAAAAGAGTTACTGAGAATTAGACTTCCTGTGTATGTTAATACAGGCTTCAGTACAGTGCAGTAAAATTCTAGATCAGCAATGAGTGATTCACTACTATGCCATAAAGCAGAACACTGCACTTCAAAACAACCGGTCGTGGCCCAGGTCACATTGACTTATAGCACAATACAACCAATCAAGTAGAGATTGTGGTGGTACTGTAATATCTTACACTGAACGAGAATTAAATGACCAACATCTAGCCACTAACTGAACCACTTAAAACTCACAGCCAGACTAACCTAGAGGAATAAATTCACATTATTTAATATATAATAGTAATATAACTATTACTACATTCAGATGTTCTGCTATCACTTAACCATACAGGCAGGTTTGACTCTCATCAGTAATGGAAGTATGTGTGTCACATTGAAAAAATATAAGCTGCATTAAAATTTGGAAAACTAGATGGGAAGATGAAATATTTGTTTGGTTCTCTAATTCAATAACAACCAAGAAATTGTTTTATTTCTCTTACCTTTGTCTTTCAAAGACAGGAAAATATGAGAAACATGATATGCTTTGCACGTCTTTAATGATGACGGATGTCTGATGTATTGACAATTGTAGCAAATAATCATTTGGATGGTAAAGCACCACAGCCTGTGAGAATGTCAAAGCTGGTCAGGCCACGGAAGACTGATCTTAGGCTCTTTAATGATTTCCCAGCAGAGTAGAGTGGAGGTGGTGGTGTAAGTTTGTTATTTTAATGTGTATTAACATCCACACAAATACACACACATGACCAAACATGCGCACACACACAATGCCCCATTAAAGAGATGTGCTGGCCAGCAGCCAACAGAACCTGCTCTTCAAGTTCAGCCAGCATCTAGGCCTATCAACAGTGGCACACAAAACAAAAAAATTAACTGCAGCGTTTACTGAGTAGACTTTAGTATTGACTTTATCAGTGTCCACATCAGCACCTGGGGCTGGTGATAACCTTCTAAATGAGATAAGTATTCCACTGAAGCACGAGGGTGTAAGGAGCAAAGGACGACAGCAGATGCTACCAACGGGCATGGATCCTGCATTACACTTTAAGCAGAGTGGGTCGATGAAGCTTAAGTGCTTCTCAAGTTGCACTAGACTGCTACAAAGTACGACAAAATCACAGCCACTTAATGAAACGTGTGTGTGTTTGATGAGTAGAAAGTCAAAGTTACTGAGATGCAGACAGTGGCCCAGTGCCAGAGTGGTGTAACTCATTTCACCTGGCTGACCTGAAGTCTCTGGCATCAGACAATTAGTCTTTCCAAGGCTGAGGGGGGAAAAAACAGACGACACTATTAAAACACAAACTAAATGACAACAAAAGTAAATTGTTTGCAAAGACCTCATACTGAGAGAAGAGAAGAAACTACAGTAGCTGGATGCATGTCTTTGAAGTGAAATCAATGGGCTGGCTAAGTTCTAGTTTAGTCTGGTTGAGTCTCCCAGAAACTTTAGCAGCCTGATGTGACCAATTAAGATTAGGAAGATCCTATCATGTCTCCCTCAAATGAGAGGGGAGCACAAACAGTTTTAAGGCCAGCTTTGTGTTTTCATATCCCCAGACCTTTTCAGTCTTCGCAGGAGCTAAAAGAGGACGAGGAAGGGCTTTTCAAAGGTTCTGTGAACATAATTTGGTAAACTATCTAGCGATCTCTTGACAAGCTCTCTTCAGAACTGTCATTTGGCTCAACTTTCACTATCCACCTGCATCACTGCAGGAATGACTTTAGTAAAGAAACTTACTAATGCATCCCCCTCCCAAATATCTGCCTCCCTTCCCTTTAGCCCTTGTCCACTAGTTATGACATCATCAATCATCACCTGCTGGTTAGCAGATGGTGCCCCATCACTGCCCCCTGACAGATGGAAAAGTCCACATTGGAAGTATACTGATTAGGGTATTTTACACACACACACACAGAAGTCATCTTCAACCACAGCCATCCTTTTCCCTTTCCTTTGTCCAAAGATCTGTCCAGAATTTCTAGGCTGCGAGCACCTTCCCTGCAGGATATAATGACTTCCTCTTTGGCTGCTACTCTGTGGCTCTCCGTGGGGGTTCCTGGCAGACAGAGAGAAAGACCCAAGCCTGGAGACCTCTTCTGCATCTAAACACCCTAGAGATATGCCCCACTCTCTCTCTCTCTCACACACACACACACACACTTCAAACAGCTGAACAGGTCAAAGTAAAACCTCAGTGAAAATGTACCCTGACATTATGGTGCATGGTCAGCATGGATGACAGGGATCAATTTAGGGTATAGATACAGCCCTGATATGTTGGTGAAAGGGCAAAATGAAGGACCGTTTTGGCAGATACAGCTAGAAAGAGTGTGTGAACCCTTTTGAATTACCTGCAACCCTGCATAAATTGAGAATGGCTTAAATGGAAGAAAATTTGCATTTTGGCATGGTGAAGTCAGAGTCCTGACCTTAACCCTATTGAAATGCTGTGGCATGTCCTGAAGCAAGCCGTTCATGCACTGAAAAAGTGAACTGAAAAAGGTTCTGTACAGAGGAATGGTCCAAAATGTTGAGCAGGTCTGATCAGCAACTACAGGAAATGTTTGGTTGAGGTTATTGCTATTAAAGTAGGTTCACCAGGTACTGGATCTCATGGTTCACATACTTTTGACCAATCCAAGCCATTAACGCTTGAACAATATGTTCAATAAAGACATGTAAAAGTATAAAAGTATCAGACCATATCTTAGGAGCTTAGGGTTTAGGGTTCACAAACCTTTTCTTACAACTTTATCTGCTCTCCAGATCCAGCTAAACAGAAATGCATGTTCTCATACACATGCAGACACATTGATATGGTGGTGTTGCTCTGCCAAGTAACAAAAACACTTCAAAGACGTTTTTTTTTAATTTGTTTGTAGCATTATGCTTTGATGTGTATGATGCAAGTTTAGTCACTCTTCTACTCTACAGTACCTGAGGTAAGTAACCTTGGAAGTACACACCCTTTCCCTCCCACCTCCTGCCTCCATGCACTGTATGATAGATGAAGAATAGAATCATGAATACTGCCTCCCTACACTGCCACCCTCCACCCACCCACTCCAAACCCCATTTGAGGTCCAGTCTCATTTGGCTCCCAGAGAAATGTGGTCCGGAGCAGCAGCAATTTGCATTTAAAGGCCGTTCATCCCACATGCCTCACGCCTGCAATTCAACGAGACGTAAATTTGCATTTTGAATGCCTGAAAATCAAAAGCTCAAGATGTCAAAAAAAAAAAAAAAAAAAAAAGAGGAAAAATATTTTGAATTTAATATGCTGCATCCTCGAGCACTTCCGTGCAATTACTAAAACCATGACAAGCTAGATCAAAGCCCAAAAAGTTTGAGAACGGTAGAGAACAGAAACTTCTCAGTTTGATGTAGGACACATTTAGGACAAATCATCCACGTGATCAAATGAATTTGCACTCCAGACAGACTTGGGAACCCATCATACAGGTGTGAATGCAGATTGACATCTAATTTTACTCTTAATGACTAACGAGATAAAACAGATCTGAGATAAGTGTTAAGATCAGTCAAAAGGCAGCTCCATCCTTAAGCCTACTGGCCATGTAGACACAAGAGCAGCAGCTAATCTCAGCTCAGACATACTGCTTGCTCCACTGCCCCCTGCTGCCACTGCCCTGCACATACCCTCAATTTAATTCAACTCAACTTTGTCATTCCACCTTGCACACAGTGAAACGGTGCACAGTCAAAAAAAAAAAAAAAAAAAAGTCCACACAATGCATTCCAGGCAAAAGTAAAACTAAGAGCATGGACAATACAAAACAGTGCAAGCACAGACAATACAAAGCAAATAACATAGCACAATGCAGTACTAGTATAAGTGACTGATACAAAGTAATTCTTTTGGAAGCACAGTCTTCACATATTTATCAGCAGGAACTACGAGGTGCATGGGCGTACAGGATGTAGGTATAGAGTTGGTGGGATGGTCCAATGCCATCTCAAGGTAACAAGAACCTCCTTTCCCTCTAAACTGTCATTATTCTTTCCACTACAATCACAAACATCAGACTGTTTTCTGAACACTCCACACCAAACCCACATTCCTGTCTCAGCCGTCTCAACCGCAGCTTAGCCTTCCACATCCTGTCACCTCATTAGTGTGTGTCACACCTCCTCTGCGATACCCGATTGACTGGTGACAATGTGGTTACCTCATACATGTCAACTAACCCACGTCTCATCGGCATGTTCGTCCCATAACGTCTCCATATGGATTTAGCTCAGATAGGATTGTTCCGTGCCACATGGCACAGCTGTGGGAGGCTCACAATGAGGGCAACAAGCTGTTAGGATTGCTCTAGAGCCCTGCTGTTCCTTCAGATCATTTTCACGGCATTCTAGATGGTATAGAGACTGAAAAGCTGGATGAAAGACGGCATGACATGAGACAACAGCCTTGAACCAGAGACGAACCCACAACACCATGAGTGCACAGTATGCATTTTGAGCTACCTAAAGGCCCCTCTGCAGGGCTGTTTCGACTGTTACAGCAACAATGTCACCCTCAAAAATGCCATATACCATGCTTGTGGCTGAGGCTTACATACTGTACCAGGTCGACCTCTATGGCCTAGGGAGTGACCTGGTACAGTCTCTCTGAAATAAAACTCCACGGCACAACTCTACAGCAAATCAAACCTGTCACTATTAGGCCTCACATTCACAAGAATGCTTCCACTCCACCTCAGGTTAAGAGGAGAGAGAGCTGAGGAGATGAGGAGCAAAGATGAGTAAAGTAGCAGAGTGCATTTAACAGCTGGTCTTTTGAAGTGATAAGCATGAAGTCAAAATCCCATTGCTCCCAGGCAGTCCACACTTGAACCCTCTCCCTCACTTTTTCTTCATTTCCATCTCTCACTGCTCCCATCTCAAGCATCTTTTTGCTATTCCCTCTGCTCCTCTACACTCTCTTCCTTACATGTCTCTCCCTTCATCTTCATACGCCTCTCCATCTCCCTTTTTCCTCAATCCCCCCCCCCAATCATCTCTCAATCTCACTCCACCCCACCACTATTTGTCTGGTCAGCTCTCAGTCTGTGTACTGGCAGCTTGAACAAATGTCATCGATAAAAAAAGGGTGTTTCCACCAGACGTCGAGTTGAAATCAGAGCTGACAGAGGGAGCAGATGGTGAAATTTTCCTGATGACATCTTTTGGCTTCTACAGCGATTCTCCACTACCTAGTTCCATCCCTCCCTCTCCCTCTCTCTCGTCACACTCTTGGCCCTATGCGATAGATTAGACAGCCTTTACTGAACTGTACTACTCACTCATCTCAGCCTGGAGTCAATAGCGTTACGCAGCGAAGCCACTGGAAAATTGTTCTACACAAACACAGGAACATGCGAAACACAAAGTTGAGTAAATCAGCTAGCAATCTAAATTGGAACAGTCCCCATCCAAACTAAGATAAAATAAAAAACCCTTTTCCTCCTCGCGATAAATCACCAAGTGATGATTATTTATTCATTTCTCTTTGATAAGCTCATTTGTTTTGTACATTTCAAAGACTTAAACCTCCGTTTTGATTGTGAGTATCTTGGGGCAAAAACACATTGACCAACTAATCAGCAGCGGTATCCAATCCTCTTAAGAAAGAACAGTTACAACCCTTTTATGAAAACAGTATCTTTCACATTCACATCATGCATAGCACACCCTTCCCTGTTCATGCAGTGGAGTAATCCAGCTCCCTGAGAGATCAGCAGTCGTCTATATGTTCTGTGTTCAGTCAGAGTGCCATGAGTGGTTAACGGGACAGCAGCAGACCCTCTTCCACCAGCTCTCTCCCTCTAATACACTATCATCCTCACTCACTTCCTTGTCATCACAGATTATTGTCTATCATGGCACAGCCATATCCACTTTCTGTCATGTGGTAGGGGCCTGGCATCTGTGAGCAGAGTGCAAAAATGCAATTCCCTTGCCCAGATGTGCACACTTCCTGTAGTGACGCGTCAACGCATGCACAGAATGAGTCCAAAAGAAAGCAGACTCTGTTCTCTACATCACCAACTGTGGAGGACTGTCATTTCTCCCAACTCACACACACGAAACAACAGACTTCTAAGCGTATACTCACAGTCCCACACTATCAGCTGTTGCAGTTGACTGTGTATGTGCTTTGAAGTTATAGTTTCTGCCTTGATTTAACAGATTCTTAATCTGACCTTAGACTAGTGAGACTAGTAATCTGTTGTCCCATGTAAACACAACATACTAAGGCTGTTTTTCCGAGAAGCTCAACAACTGCAGCCCAGCCCTCAAGCTTGTGTGGTAATCAACACTGATCAATTTGAACTGATATAAGCAGTGTGTGTTTACATGTGTGTGCCAAGATAACATTTATGATCAATTTATGTTCACCAATCTTAAAAACTACTGGATAATACTAGGTTAGAAATGTTTGTTCCAGGAACATTTCCTTAAATCATATGAAAACCTGGAGAGTAGGAGAGTGGGAGAGAGAAAGAGCCCTCATGGTATCAATTGAAAACAGAAAACAACACTGGATGGGAAGCAGCTGAACAATATCCTTGGGAGGTGGTTTCCATGGTGATGACACATTCTCTGCCTGCTTGTCCTCTTGCTCATCTTTTCAGAGTGACCTGAGATTTTGATGTCTCACACATAGCACCCTCATGATCAAGTTGAAAGCCTAAGAAAGGCCACAACCCTGAAAAAGAGAAGACAAGGAGGGACAGAGGAGGAGACAGAGAGAGAGATAGGTCCACGCTTTTTGTGTGCGCGTGTGTGCGTGCGTGTGTGTGTATACGCACGCAAGAGAGACAGAGCCTGATTGCTATAACCCCTGGCAGTGTGACCTGGGGCAATGGATAATGGAGCAGCCATCAGCATCCTTGCACTACAGTGTGAAAGGTGCTGTGAGTTCAAATAAACACATCAATCAAAATGGTTGAGGACTGACAGCACGTATGCACAGCTTCTGCACTTACAAATGGGCTTCACCTCACTTTCAGGAGACTGGCTTTTTCCCGATGCAGGCTATTCTAGCAAAGGATAGAGATTTGCAATCTGAGAGATTGGTTTGGACGGTGGATAGAATCAGTCCTTTGAGAATCCTCTACCTGAATATCGGAGTGGCAACGCAGAAAGCCACAATAATTCAAGCCCACACAACATTTGACAGCTCTGACAGAACCTACGCCATGAGACATGTCTCTGGTGGGTATTTCTCCACATTCTGCCTCTCTTACTTCATGCTTGCCAAATCTACTCTTAAAGTCTTTGCTCTGTTTCTACAGCAACAACATGCGCCTCTCTCGCTCTCATCTCCTTAGTGCTGTTGACGACAGACCATAATCGTGCTCTTCTTCGCCTTATCTTTTCATGCTCTCACCTGGGCCCTCTCTCTACATTCCCTTGGTTCGCTCTCTTCCCAGTCTCTTTCTCCTCTTGATAGACAGCGTGACTGTCAAAGCAGGGCCACTAGCCTCTGCCCACTGCAGTACTGAGTGAATGCCTCATCAAGGGCCAGATACTCATTAATGTGACTGTACCATCCACTGGCTCAGTGGGATATGATGTGTGCCATGTGCATGCAATTTCATGGGTTCAAGTGTGGCTCATGACCTACGTTGCATGTCATCCCATATCTCTCCATCTATTATCTTTATCCATTACTCTCCATCCTGCGCTGTCCAGTGATGCAGAAATGGAAAATCTTCAATATAAGGCATAGAGAACAAGATTTCTTATCTAGGGTCTAGAGATGTTTTTTATCTGTCCCAAATATATGCCCTTAGTAGTCAATGATTTAAATGCATATACACACACACACACACACACACACACACCATTGCCTACATTAAAGAGTAAGGAATTGACCCAGAGATACATTATGTTTTATTTGTTCTCCATACAAACTCCACAACTTTGTTTTGAGACTCTGCTGAAAATGGATTCCAAGTTTCCAAGATGTGCTTTGGGCTTCAAGCTCCTAGACATCTGGTATTCTACTGTGGCCTTTGTGAATGCCGTCTTTCTTTTCAACATCAATGGAACAGCATGTTTTTTCCCCCTCTATAAAGCATCATGGGAAAAAGCAGCAGAAGATTGGTCCCTTGGTTGAATCCACTTGGTGTACAGTGGATCCGTTTGACCACCTTTCAACTTTGATATGGAAACGGAATGGAGGTTAAAGAGGCGAACGGATTTCTACTGTTATGTCCATTATTTGTTCCACAGAAACAGAGATGGGGGAGGGGGGACGACAAGATGAGGTCTCATGTGGGTTAGAGTCTAAGTTACCCTCACGGCAAATGAACAGAGACGAAGTTCAACAAAGAATCCATGCATCGTTTACGCAGGACCACAATTACAGCCCCTATTCCTCATACTATTCTCCTGCCTACAGGCTTAACAACTGGGAGGAAATGGTCCTGTTTTGTTCCATCCTGAGACAGTCCTAAATGGCTGAAACAAAAGGTAATGACTGTTTACTCCAGTCCACTCTGCCATGTAGGGTCTCAGTACAGCGGTGGAAGGACACAGCCAAGTCACTGTAATCACGCAAACGGTGGATCAGGCAAAGGGGAATTCACATCTTGGTCAGAGTAGAGATTAATTAAGGTCATCTTCCACTGGATAATATCATGAGAGAATGACAGAGGAGGATGAAAAAAAGGAAGTGGGGGAAAAAAGAAGGTTCAAGGCATTTAAGGACATAGGGATTGGAAAAATTGCAGCCTCATAGTAAGAGACTGGAGAGTGCGTTTGTGATTGGAGGCAGGCTGCAGCTGGCCCACGAGAGTAAATAATAGGACTTCACTTCCAAAGAATTGACACCCAAGAATTTCATCATCATATCTTAATGGAAATGTATTAAAAAGGAAGCAAGCATCTCACTGCCCACCGTCTTTCACACAATGCGCAAGACATTCATTGTGTGCCTGAAGGCTCCCTACACACTGGCGACCACAATGGAGTATGAAGGAGCTGCTAGCTGGATTCTTCAGGACATTACACAGCTTTGATCTAGGGCTCCTGTGAATAGCATCCATCAGGCAGCCAGTGTGTGCCAGATTCCACACCACCACACTCTAGGCTAGAGCAAGGGAAACATCTGCAGTGTCTTATCAGAAGCTCTTGGGGAAGATGATTTCAAGCAGGTTGGGAGAGCTCAGAGAGCCCTACCATTGATCTGGCAGTGGCTGAATGTTCTGGGCCGTGGCAGTGCAGAAGCCAAATCAACATGTTGTAGGCAATTAAGCGGAGCCCTCAGACGACCCACGAAGCCGCCTCCCAGTGAGCAGCACTGCGGCAGAAAGCCCGGTCTGGATGGAGAACAGAATGAAGACCGACGCAGCAGCCTCTCAAAGATGAGAGGACTGGTGGATTAAGTCTTTCATCATATGATTTCAAATCTCCTTCCTGGAAAGATGTGTTTTTATCAGTCTGTCTGCCTGCCTGCATGTCTGTCTCTGGTTGTTCTTCATTTGTCTGTCTGTATAACCACAGTCACTAGTACCGCAGAGATTTTCAAAATCAGGGTCAGCAGCCCAAGTTATGCTGCGGGAAAATTAAAATGGGTTCCCCTAAATTTATTCTGGAAAAATTGGTGGCTTTTACAGCTGCAGCGCATGGTAGGCTGAATAAAATACTGTAGGTTAGTAGGTTAATAGCCTATCGTGTTGTATTAAGCTATACAATAGTCCATAATATGTATGGTCATGAAAATATTAAAAAAGAGAAAATATGAAAACCCATTGTGCTATAGTGCACAGCTTGAAGTGTGTACCTATTTAGCTGCTGAGTCATTGTTCTTAAGGTGTTGGGAAGCAATGGAGCTGGGGTTAATTAGAAGATATCACCTCCCCTGGACCGCTCTCACTGCTAATAGCTGCTCTTCTGAAACCACAGAGGGACCAACATACCCACTCATACTGCCAGTGAGGGGAGCAGTAAGAACATTCTTTCAACTTTGTTTCATACAATACTTTGTCATATCTACCAGCACATACAGCAGCTAAGGGGACTAGAATGATTTGCTGGCACTCCTCTCAAAGACTGTTCTATTTTCTGCAAGTGTGGGCCAACTGCAAGAGCTGTTACATGTAAACCTAATTATGAAGCACAGGAAGTTGAACTACCAGGAGAGCCATTACAGAGCCTAAAGTCCTAATGAAATCTATAAGGTGAATGTGAAGTCCTTCCTCACAGCAGTCAAAGGCCCGGCCATCTTGTTGGCTCCTCAAAATTTAATTATGTTTTTTAGCACTTCAACCTCAAACGGTTCAGTGCGGCCTGGTCCCCACGGAGCTCTGCACAAGACCTGGACAGACGGGCCGACAAACAACACCAGCTGCCGGCATGTGTGTGTACCTGGTACATGCATGTGTGTTTCCAGAAAAAGAAAAGTGAGAGTGTGAGTGATGTGTGAGTGTTGATGTTCTTAAATGAAAAAAAAACAACACTAACCATCCACACACACAAATAACAATATTTACAGTGCTAGCAGCTCTCTAAGGTACAATCAACAATCAGATACAGTCAGACCACCTTCTCCTAGCGTACATATTGTGTTGTGCAGCCCCCAGGTATTCATAAATGAGACAACATCATTGTTGAGAGAAAAATACATGTACTCCACCCTAAGCTGTGCAGAAACCATCTCTTTCAGCATCGCTACAGGGTCTGTAAGCCCAAACCGCTCACGTTGTTCCTGTGGGTCAGCCAGGTGGCTAACTTAGCTTGGCCAAGCAGAAAGTTCAGCAATACACTTACTGCCTTTTGATAGGCAGAATACACAGGAAGCTCCCCACACAGAAAACCTCCCCCAGCGTGTGTGTGTGTCTGTGTGTCTGAGTGAAGTAGAACTGCAGTAGTTTAGTACATCTATTTCAGTGGTTCAAGAATGAAGTTTGCAGAGTTTGAGAACTCCTTTTCTGAACTGCAAAATTCTAGAGGAGAGGTGGAGTGGCATATGTATATGTGTATATATAGGCTCATCTGCTGACACATTACATTCATACCTTCATGAAAATGGCTCCCAGTATAGAGAGAACCCTAATCCGCTTATGTGTTATCGTCCCTCTCCAGCTTCTGCTTTATAGACAGACCAGGACACCTGTTTGGCCTCAGAACATCTACACCAGGATGTGTGTTGAATAAAAATGTTAAACTAAAGATTCAGATTCAAGTCGTGATTTACTTAAGTATACTTAATAACAAGAAGCTGAGCTCAGGGGAGAGGTACACACAAAAGGTGGGGTATGCAGATCTCTGCCAGGGCGACATCTGAACAGACATTATAAAGAAAAGGAAGGACAAGGGGCGGTAGTTTCTAAACATCTACAAGGTCTTTAACAACCTAGACAAAACAATATGCACTGTACTGAAGGTATCTTGAGTCTCTCATGAG
>OOFE01050508.1:28482-52059 GCA_900323365.1 Monocentris japonica
GGGAATAATAATAATAATAATAATAATAATAATAAAGAAATAGTGAGAATAACAGTAGTGTGCTAGCTTGCTAAGCTAGCCCACTAATAACCTGCAGACTAAAAAAATAATCAACTTAAGATTTTTCATCTATTTAACTACTTTGTCCAGCTTAGCTATATATGAATTTAAAGAGAGCAGCAGATAGTGTCCTCACCTGATCTGCCCAATGTCATGTTGGTATAATACCATAAGTAGATTTTACAAATTCAACCTTTATCACAAATAAGCTTTGTATTACTGTGAGCTGACCAGAGAGAAGTAGAATACAACCTCCCCCCAACAGCAAACACTGTAGAGTTAAGATCTTCAAATGTAAAAAACACCCAATCACTTAGACACACACACACATTCCCTAACTATTAACATGAAACCCACCACTACACAGGTCTCTACAGGTGAAGAGGATATTCTCTCCACACAATGTGAATGCCCACGTGGAGAATGCTAATGCAGCCATGCAGCTGCATTGGCCATCTTTGCTATCCACAATTTCAGCTGCACAGGCACCACCTGTCAGTGGAAGAAGCCAAAGGCTAGAGGCTGTAAAGGCGGACTAGTGAGTAGATGAGTTTTCGCAACCGCCTTTTTTAAGACCTTATTTCAGGCATCTAACCAAAAACCCATTCAAAAAACCCATTGACTTCAAGACGAGGGAACCGGAAGTGCAAAAATGCTAACTCAGCACAATATGAATGCTTTACTTCTAAAAGTGGTACATAACAACAACCCCATAATGAAAGATTCTGTATTAAAACAAATATCCAAATTGTATCATTCCACACATTACATTATTTTTTACTTTTTATAGAATTTATTAGAGAGAGGCCAATGAAGAGAGAGCTTGCAGAAAGCTTTACAAAGTAATTAGATTTTCCAGAACAATCTATTGTTAATATAGTTGCTGCAGGACTGTAAAGTGACTGCAGTGAACAAATCACATATCATCCCATATCACAGCCCCAACGCCCCTTTATTAAAATTGGCAAAAGTGGCTATATTTCACCAAACGTCATTTCACACAGAGGGATATTTTGTAAAAACTGCACTCAGGGAAAATGAATAAAACAGAGGAACCTTCACCAAGACAGAATCACTCTACTCCTCTCTCCTCCATACAAAAACCTCCACCTCACATTTTGCACACCCTGTTCTTTTCCCTACTCTATCCCTATTCCCTGCCTGACTCGTCTTGCCACCAACTTACAAAGCTGCACCCCTCGCATTCCATTAATCCAAGACCCCAGAGAGACTGGTTCCTTGTTTTGGGGTGTCTTTGTGCTGCTTCTTAGGCAGTCACAGCTGGTTGGGAAGCCTCTTTCTCCTCACTATCTCTGCTCAGTTTTAAAAGAATTGCTGTGGTAGACTTAGCCAGCCCTGTGAGACACACACAGCCACATGGACCCATCTATTACAGGCAGAAAAGCTGTGTGCCTGGACACTCCTCAGACTCAGTTTCCACTTTTAGCCAGTACTGTTTTAAACTAAGTAGTTCTCAATTGTTTTCAGCCCAGGACTTAAATTGAGCAAATTCAGTGTCACCATGGGACCCAAGCTTCTTTAAACATACTTAGATTTAAACTCATCAGTCATTTTCCAACCATAGCACTTTATTGTTGGCCACTGAGCAGTTGAAGGATTGGTGCCTTATCTGAGGGACTAACCAGTTCAACTCCCCGCTGGTCTTGGGGGTTGAACTGGTAACCATCCAGTCACAAGTCCCTTGTCTTGTATGCGCGCTACCACCACCCCCTCACCTGGGACCTTGACAGAAAAAGGCCTACAGCTCCTTTACAGAATCAGAATCACTGTAATTGTCATATACAACAAATGTATAGAAATTTGTTTCTGAGGCACTAGTGCAGAAACATTATGTCCTCTGCAAGGGTCCAAAGTTGGGAGGTGTCGTGTGTCATCTATTGTTTTCATAATGTGGGCGTTGTGAAGCCCTTTGAGACTGTAACCGTGATTAAGGGCTAGACAAATAAACTTGACCTGACTTCTGGCAATGCATTAAAAATGCAAAACTAAAACACCTTGGTTGCCTAAGTGTGCACACCCTTAGTTGGATACCTAGTTGGGGGTTGCAATTGCATTGATATTTAACTAATCATATTCCAAAGCATGCACAAAGCTAATTTCCCTTCACCTGAAATTAAGTGAAGTGATTCTGATGAGATAAATTTAAACCAGGATTTCACAGAAGGTTTCTTTTTTGCACTGTGTGTGTCAGTGTGCGGAGACAAGCATGGGCAACATGGAGCTCAAACAAGATCTTTTAGATCATAATGTTCATTGGAAGCGGCATACACTATGTCTGAAACTGTAGATGGCCAACAGTGATAATGGTAGTATTCCTTAGTCACTAGGTACCTGCATACCAGTGACATCAGGGCTAACAATCAGGGACACAGTGATGGTGGCATTTTGAGTCTCCACTCTAATTTAGAGCACTCTGTGAAACAAAATTGCTGTGGTAGCCTTTGCCAATCCTTTGAGACATACAGCACTATGCAGGTGGCTCTATTACAGGACAAAATGCCTCTGTACATCTGCACACAGCTGTTATTCAGGAGTTCACTGCATAGACGAGTTCAAGATGATCTTAAAGGTGCAATAAGTACGATTTTAACTGTCCTGTGGCACAAAATTACCATCATAAACAGTGGGGTCCAAAAGTCTGAGTCCGCTACCGAGAACTGATTTTTTTTTTTTTTTTACTTTACTTCTTATTCAAGAATAAAATTTTCAGATCTACTTTCAGAAATACACATATGAAGTTAAAATATATCTGAATATCTTGTTTGCACACCCTTTGGTGAGGTTTTGTCAAATTGTTGTCACTCCATATATTTCATTAAAATATCAACACGTATATGTTCCTAATACACAGTGTGAATTGTTTTGATCTTTTAACAACTAATACCAGATATTGACTTAAGTAATATGGTCCTCTATGTGTTATTGTATTATTACATTTGTACAGTTGTTTTCATTTTTATTTTTATTTCAATAAATTGGTCTTATAGTCCATTCTAACTGGCAATGATTCATTAATTCATTGTCACTTCATAAAACACATCAATACTCCTCATATCAGGACCCCCCAGGAACAGGCCTGCAATCGATTTTGGGTAAAAACCCAAAGTCTTAGAAGCACTAAGTTAGTGTTCTCT
Source organism: Monocentris japonica (assembly GCA_900323365.1). Classification (NCBI taxonomy): domain Eukaryota; kingdom Metazoa; phylum Chordata; class Actinopteri; order Trachichthyiformes; family Monocentridae; genus Monocentris; species Monocentris japonica. Next base: position 31,698 of record OOFE01050508.1, read on the forward strand.
AAGAACTGCTGTGCAGACCCCTGAGACATGCACAGACACAGTGGTCCATCTATTATGGGCAGAAAAGCCTCACTGCGTCAGGGCTATTTATCTCTGATTTCACTGGTGGCTGGCTAAGGTGTAACGATAAAAACCCTGGATAGACTTGTCGATGACGAGACTAGTCAATTACCTTCAAGCAGCTTTGGGTTTGGTTTAAGATTCCTGTAAAGCAGTACTCTTGTCATGTGGGGACTCAACAGAAAAGGGCCTGTGACCCACGTCTACAAATTGAATCCAAAATGCAGTGCAAAAGGACAGTACATACCTGTACAAGACATACCTGTACAAAACATACCTGTAACATACAGTAATCTGTACTGAGGTTTAAATTAAGGACTAAATTAGATCACTAGAAATGATCCCAGTTAGAGAATCTATAGACACAACAGACACAATTCAATCAGGTACTGTAACTAATACAAGGACATTTCTATATGGAGGTAAACAATGTCTAGGATATATGGCATTAAATTAAGACATAACAACCCATTATTATTCTTTCATCCAGTCTACCTTTTCTGACTCTAGGTTTTAAAGAATATTGTAAATCAACTAAATCACAACAATGCTTGAATCCATACTTTTTTGTACATTTTCATTCATACATTTCTACTTAATATTTCCAAGTGTTGGAATTGTCGGTTACTCTCATTTTTATCCTCTTCTTCTTTGATGTATCCTATTACAACTTGCTACTGCTCTGAACCCTGGTTGGTTTCCCCACAGGGTTCATTAAAGTTTCATCTCATCTAGCATGTTGATGGTGAACATTTGGAGAATAGTTCTGATGTGATCTATTCTGTTTTGGTGTGAGCGATGCCTTTGTTGTGTTGTATGTGCAGATATTCACTTTGCATCCAGTGAAAAACTGAGAAAAACTGCTGTGGTAGACTTGCCAAGACATCCCTTAGAGACCCACTGTTACACAGCTCCATTTATAATGGGGAGAAAAGCCTGATTTAGTTTTGACTATGTTTCAGTGGTAGCTATTCACTGTGCGTGTGTTCGGCAGTGTCAAAAGTTAACAAGGGCTCAGGGCAAAAATGGCCTTGAAAATTCACAAAATGGCTGTGAAATTAAAAATGACAGGGCAAAAAAATATTAGGAGTACCCTTTTTTACATTTCACCCTGTTCATTTTATTTGTTGAATCAAATACTCACGCATGAATTTGGGTACTGTTCCCCGTGGGCCACCGTTTTGTGGGAGTCTATGACCAGGTGATTCTTTCCAGTGTGTTTTGGGTGAGAAAATTTGAGCCATTTTTGATCAGACAACAACCAAGCACACAGCCTGAAGCTGTAGAAAATGTTGGCACCACATGGCCATGCCCCTGTCTCCCCTTATGTTTTCCTGTGTTTCCCATTCCTCCTGTGTTCCATGTCCCCGGTTTTGTCTCTCTCTGTGTTTTTTATGTGTGTGTGTGGGTGTGTGTGGGTGTTCCGGTCCTGCCGCCTTCCTGGGTCCTACACTCCTCCCATCTATCGGCTCATCAGCTCCTCAGCCAACACACCTGTTTTCCATCAGCTCATCAACTCTCCTGCTTATCAACCCCGGCTTTCCTCCCACTCATCGCTAGATTGTTGTTTCTGCCTTTGTGGTAGCTACTCGCTGGCTCGTTTTGCTGTTTGATATTTTCTATGTTAGTTTTCTCGTGTTTGCAACATTTAATGCCTGTATTATCTCCCGTGCTTCAGGATCCCAGCCGGTCTGCTTGCCTGCCTGCTACCCACTCACCCTCGCTCCCTCTGTCAACCATGTCGCCTAGCCATCTCCATTCCTCCTGCTGTCTCCAGCCATCCCTATTACATCCCATCTCCGGTGAACCCCCTTGCAATAAATCAGTTAAACTTCATCTGCCTCTGTGTTCTGCACTTGGGTCCGCTAGCAAGCTACCCCTGACAGAAGGGGTGGAAGTTGGACTGGCAGGGGACAGAGAATGAGAACGCCATCACCATCCTCTTTGGTAAGGCCTTCCAGCAGTGGGAAAGAAGTGTGGGATGTGTCAATATGCAATACAAATGTATAATTTCATAGTTCCATAAAAGCATTAAAATGCCCCTGAAAAAATAATTTCTTACCCTGGCGTACGGTCATGCATGCCTGCATGTTTTAAGACGTTACTATATGTTTCACTACTAAAGCTTCAGAATGGGGATCGGTGTAGCCACTGCATTGGACTGTGTATTTGCTCTGGACAGGGACTTCACATCAAAGTACACCCCAGATGTCAAGGACACACAGAGCACATCCAGCCAGATATCCCACAGATTCACCAGTAGGCAAGAAGGGGAAGCGGCATTGATGTCTTGCCAAGCTCAGTCAGTCAGCAGGTCAAGGAGAGGTTTACTGGAGACATACTGCTGTAACTATAGTAGAGGGTCAACTTGGAAAACTCAAATTCACTTTTAACTTCAGCAGTGGGATGATGCAAGGAATGGTTTAGGTTTTGTACTTGAATAGGACAACTCAGCGATATGGTATCAGAATAGGGTGCAGTGACCTTTGCAGTATTAACGATGTCTACAACTGCCACTGGGTACACCGTGTAGTTACAGAGCTCTTAGGCGCCACTTCCCAGATAAATGAAAATTGCTGTTAGATTGTTTAGTTTTTTTTGTGACATGTATTGTGTACCATCTCCACTACACAACATGGTGTATAGCCATCCAACCTATTTGAGAAATGCCATATGTTTTGCATCCCAGGTGAAGCCAAAGACATTTTCCCACCTTGTATGGACAATAAAGTTCTATGCTATTCTATTCTACTCTCTCATTCGCAGCACTGCCTCTGGTTGTTTCCTTCCCCTCCTATTCTGCCTGCGACTTTCCCCTAGCTGCCACTGCTGTCACAATTTCCAACCTCTGTATACAATTTGCATCCTGCATACAGCTGGTTCTCACTTGCTCTTTACTGTGTGTTTCCCAAAAATAAGATAACCAGTATGGAGTATGACTTCATTGACTATTGCAAATTATAGTGCCTAACAGGTGGCAGGAAACCCACTCTCACATTGCTGATGAAATGATGCTAATTGATAGCATTACAGTAGGCAGACCAAGCGTGCATATAATGTTTGTGGGGGCGTATTGATGCGGCTGGTGCCTAGTGTAATTACATGTGCTTGAGGTCATTAAATAAATCCAGAGTGAGTCTGGAGAAAATAACATTGAAGGATTATATTAGTCTTCAAATCCAGTAAAGTGTCTATTCAGTAGTTGTCCATCTTGCACTGGTGGTAACCATCAAAAAGGTCTACGCACTTACAATGACTCGCAGATTGCCAAACATAAAGGGGCAACTAATAAGGTTTTTACTGCCCCTATAGCCCAATAATTACTTGGCCAGATGCTGAGATCTCTGGCTTTCAAAACTCACTTTTTGCCACGTACTCTGTTCTGTCCAAGGGGATTTCAAGGCTCGCCCAATCCCCACCCCCACCTACACAGTTTCATAAGCCTCGTTCTCAAGGCAAAAAAGGCAAATGACAAAGCAGCATTATTATTACATTATTTTGCATGGTTTCATATGACCTATTCACCAGACAGTCCTGCTGGATCTAATTTATTAACTTACTCATCACTATTTTTTTTTTCACTATATATGTGTCAGTTACAAGCTACTGTAATTCAAGGGTGAGTGGGTATGTGAGCGGGGGAGTGGTCTTGTGTAGGAGAAGATAAGTTTTGTCGATGTTGTTCCTAACAGTCGCCGATAGCGGCTGAACAAACATCCACCCTGCACGCCATCCTCTCCACCATCACCAGTACATTCCTTGTGCCTTCTGAAAAGCAAGTCATTTTTGAATTTTGCAACCAGTTCCTCTCAGGGGCAAACCAATGGTGCGGCAGTGATTCAGTGTGCATCCAGTAAACAGTGGGACTATTTCAGTGTCTAAATCAGCAAACAAAAAAACCTAACAGGCCACTGCAGAAGCCATTGTTTTCAGTCCCTGCAGTTTTGCAGAGTAATCATTTGGGACTGAACCTTGGCTATGTGGTCTAATTACTGATTTCATTATATTGATGACTCAGTGCATCCTGTTGGAAGCCGACGCTTCCTTTTGTCTTGTCTCGTTATACAGTAATGTCATTTAAATTTCACCCCTTTATTGTTCTCATCCAGTGTTCATTTTGGTGCTTTTGGAACCAGTTTGGTTACCGATGGTCCCAGTGAAGAGGATTATTGCTTTAAGGACATTCAATGCTCTCTCTCCTACACACACACACACACGCACACACACGAAGAGACTAGAGAGACACCATCTAAATTTGTCTGGTCTCTTTCTTTCTCCCTCCCACTTTTTCTGTCTGTCTCTCTCTCACTCTCTCTCTCTCTCTCTCTCAATGCTCACTACACATCATCTAACTTTATCTGGTCTCTCTCCCTCGCATTAATGTCATATACTGGGACACTGACGCCACTTGTTGGCCTGTCATCGCTTTTGTCTTCCTCGTTGGTACTGTAACAAGGATCCTCCCACAGAGTTAAGCTGCCAGAAATCATTACTGCCCTCTGATCATGCTGTTCAAGTATCAGCTGATGACGTATAATGACAGTAATGAATGAGGCATCTCTCTCTCTCTCTCTCTCTCTCACACACACAAACTATTTCTCTCACTCACACACTGTCTCTCTCTCTCTTAAACATATACACACACACACACAGACACACACACACACACACACACACACAGACTGCGATCAGTAGCAAACACAGTCTCCCTGCAACTCCAGTCTCACATTGACATTCATCAAGCTCAAGTCGAAACCATTAATTTGCTTCAGCATTAATTCAAAATGAGAGAAAATAATGGGTCTGAGTGATCCATCCAGCAGCATGAATACCACGTGTCATGGCAGAGTGACAGCACATTACAAGGGAGTTTATTAGAGTGACATCCCCACATTTTTTTGGTTGTCTATAGGTCAAAAGGTCAACTGCGGCAAGGGTTCAATTTCAAGTTGGGATTTCTATTCTGAGTATGGAGATGTTGTATATGGCATTGATGAGTGACTTTTTTCCCACTGTACTGACTCACGTGGTATTGTGTGGTATATGACATAATTGTTCATTAAGTATTTTTAAAACCATTTACAAACCATATCACCTTGTGTAGCAGTAGAGATTTGCTTTGAATTGAATAAGAACGTAATGTGCTTTGGATGTAGGCATGCCTGCCCACAGTACAGCTCAGTTAGTAGAGTAACACTGCCAGTCTGAGGCCATGCTAAAAATGTATGTAGTCATGGTAATGTAAGGCACGTTGGATAAAAGCATCACCAAGTTTTGTGTTGGGTTTGCACTCATAGCAGTAATACACAGAAGTCGAGGGTGGCCTGCTTCATGCATCTAAAATCCAAATCTCTTATCTTGTGTTTGAGATGTTACGCGGTGTAGATGTTTACAGCAGCTACGTTGAAAGGCCTACAAACTGTGCCAGCAGATCAACTGAGTTTGCCCTACTAGAGACATGCCCTGATTACTATTAACATAGCAGTGACCAAAATTGTGCTTTTTCTACTGTGCATTTTATAGGTGGATATTGCTGTGACTTTGACACAACAATGCAACACTATTGCTCTGGTTTGAAATCAATTATCCAACTCAGTGGTTCAAAGTTTTATTATTATTATTATTATTATTATTATGATCAGGATTACACCAACTTTTTGGGAAATTGAACTTTTTGGTCAACTAACCCTTTACATGCTGAGAGGTTTGGCAGAAAAAACAACACCAACTCTGCATTACTAAAAGGTCTTTCTAATTACACTGATTTTCTCAGCCTAAAGCCCTGTCTGCACAGGACTGATACTGCCTGGGGACGTGAAGTAATTAGGAAAATGCAGACGTTATCAGTGATTTTAATCCCATGCAAATCTGCCATGTCTGTTATTTATAAAGCAAAAATTCCAGTGCAAATTACCAAACTGTGTTTTGGTTAAGACCCCTAATACTAATGCCGTGTAAATCAAACTCTCAGTAATTTCAGCTGTAATTTGTTTTTGGCATGCAATTCCTTTTTTTTTCCTTCTTCTAGACACAAGCTTTCTAGTCTCCTCCTTTATTGAAGTTTTGCTTTGTTAAATAAGAAAGTGACAAAGTGTAGTGCATTTTATTATTTACATGAGGGTCCCACATAATACTAATCCATGTGAATCCTCAAGCCAGGCTTTCTAAAGCGTAGGGGTCTGGATACCAAAGGGCTGGTCACCCTTTGCCTGGCCAGGGGTTTTTATTGTTACCAGTATACACTTATATTGACTGCATGTCAATGTGCCCCAAAGCGCTCGACGATCACACACAACAGGGCCAGCAAGCACAACAGGCTGCTCCACTTGGCCCAAATTGAATTAACCTGGAGGAAAATGGTTTCATTATAAAACTCATTAAATCAAAATGTAGTGAAGTAAGTGCTATTAATTTGTTTGACATTGATTTTCTTGCCATTTTAGCACAATCTCACTTAGGCCTACCAGTGCTCTGAACCCCCCAGCATGCTAGTGTGCCTCACCACGCTGATTGACAAACAATGCTGTAACTTTATCATCAAAAGGCCAAAAAGGCACTGTGCTTGAATGTCTGAGAAGTGAACGGCAGATAACAATGCCTTCCTAATTGGACTCTGAAGAGTCAGACCATGTACTAGATTTCCCTGGCATGTTAATGTAAATGCAACATTCATTTGCTGTTGTTAAACACCAGCGTTGTGATGGGGTGTCTGTGTGTATGTGTGAGAGCGTGTGTGTGTGATCTTGTATGCCTTTGTGTGCCAAATCAACTGTAATGGTTAGGGCAGGTTAGAGGGGTGTGGGTGGTCACACGCACACACACACACACACACACACACACACACACACTCAGGGAAATGAAGGGGAAGAGAGGCACTGAAGCAAGAAAAAAAGTGACTGTATAAACATGAGACAAGTTAGAGAAAGAGAGAGGAAGACAGAAATAGATGAGTAGGAATGAATTTTCACACACACACACACACACACACACACACACATCACTTCAAGTAAAATTGTATACGCTCCACTACAAAAACACCGTCAGTGAGAGCGGAGTAGACGAGCCACTTGGGTTGCACATATAGAGGAGAGACATCTGTTCTGATTGATCTCAGTTCTACATTCCCTGTGTTCCTTCATAAAAAAGCTATTGAGACACTCCCTACAGTGTAAGATGTGCATGTGAAAGGCTATGAAGAGCAACAAAAAAATCACAGTGCTGTTCCTTCATTTCTAAATGTGTGTTCCTCAGTTCAGCAGCTGGTGGGAGCAGGGGAGTTTTCAGTCGCTGCCATGTTTGTTCCACCATGGAGATCAGCTGTGGCTTTCTCGGAAGAAAATGTAATACAATAGCCTCTCCTGACATAAATTCTGCTTGTGGATGTAGACAATATATTCTCTGTGGCCACAGCTGGGTTTCCTGCTCCACAATTCAGTTTCACGGTCAATGCAAGCATCAACAGAGCACACATAACTAAATCCTATCAATGACTGTGGGCTGGACACCGTTGATATATGGTTGAGGGGTTTTTGGATACAGTTGCAAAAAAAAAACGCTCCATGGTGCCCTGTTTTTCTAAGGTTAGAGGACTGGGTTGGTGCAACTGTATATTGAAGGATGGTCCGCACTATGAAACTTGGGAAACTGACTAAGAACATATTCTTGCAGGATCAGCCTGGGGAGATAGAAGAATTAACAACACAATTAGAACAAAGCTTGAGGTGAAGTTGACAGTTTTTTAAAATTAAATTTCCTTCATGTGCATCACCTGCTTTTCTGAGTAACATTTAGACCAGGTAAAACTGATGGAACACCTGAACTAGAATATCAAAGCTAAATAGTGTTATGAAAACCTAAGGCGGAGTGCCCAATATCTGTCGCTCCCTGCACAGAGTGTTTGGTGAATGAGCTCGGTTTAATTGTGTGCCAGCTTATTTTGGCAATATGCAGAGGAAGAGAGGTGGATTTAAGGAGAGAGATTGAGAAAAATGGAGAAAGATGAAAAGAGAGGGAGGAAGAAAGATGAGACCGATTAAAAGAAAGAAATAGAGAATTAGAGACAGTGGGTGTGACAAAGAGAGGGAGAAGGAATGAGTGAGTGAGAGTGAGAATTAGAGAGCGAGAGAGAGGGGTACTAATTAGTCCCCATATATAAAACAAGCCGTGAATTAAAGTACCCTCGTCAGAGTAAGGCAGCAAACCTGTCCAAATGGATTATCCCATTAGAAGGAGACAGGTTGAATGAAAGCAGGCATAAGTGTATTTACTGTTAGTTTTGTATTTCATTTCATTCAGTAGCTGGAGTCTGGTGCTCATCCATTTCTATGACACTTTCCTGAAGTCAAATTCATCAAGAGACGAAAAAAAAACTATGAAATGATGACAACACAGCATACGCCTTCTGCTGTGTATGATTAGTGTGTGTGCATGCAATACACATAATGCAGACGTTAGCCCTGTTCACACGGGACTTGTGTGGGGATGTCCAGTAATTTGTAATAATTGTGGAGATCGTCTGTAATTTGTATCCTGTGCGAATCTGCCATGTCTGTAATTTGTCGAGTAAAAAGTCCCGACTGTAATATGTGAAGACGGGGGTCCTCTGATAACACTAATCCTGCGTGAATTGAACATTCAGTAATTTCAGCCGTAATTTGCCCTTTGGCACGGAATTCCTCCGGTGTTTAAAATGGATGCAGTAGTGCCATCAATGCAGGAAGGTTTTGAATGCATTTTCAGCACAAACTTCAAGTTCAGAACACGATCTATCACCTTATTCCTTATTCAAGACTATGAAATACAGTATGTATACTATTTACCAATGATGCACTACTTCTTTGAAATGATGAAAAAAATGCTATGTATCACTCAATAAGTGAAGAAAAAAAATGTTTTCAGTAGGACCCCTGTCAATGCCTTACCAAAGTATGTGTTGATGTTATGATATCCCATATAATGGCAGATTACAAAGACTTTGGATCGGAATTTCTTTTTGGTTTAGGGCAGAATGACTAATTCTATTCCAAAATGCTTTAGATCCAATTTTATAAAAAGAAAGGCTACATGAAGGTCATCATTTAATATCTTTAAAATATTGAGGACCCAGTCTGTAAAAGTGGTTCTGTCAACCATGACAGTAAATTACCTGCACAAATCATTTTTTTGCACTGTCATTTTGTAAGAGTAAATGTCACTTTTTTCAAATGGTTGATGCCTCGTTTTGGGAACAAAACTCTTCATTTCTAGAATGCAATCTATACATTTTGTCCTGGGTGTAATTTTACTGAGCCACTCCTGAGGTCAGTCTGGTCATCAGAACTGTGTGTGTTTCCAAGTTGGTTTGTGATGTGGTTGCTGGCTCAGTCCGCACAACAGCCCATATATGCATTAACAGCCACAGATGCGTAGTTCATTTTGGTGAGACATGTCTCTCCCTCAACAATATGTAGGACCTGCCACAGAGAGATAGAGAGACAGAGAGCAAAGAAGAGACTGAAAGACAGAGACAGGGTGGGAGACAAAGAGAGCGGAAGATAGAGACAGAGAGAGTAGAGAAAGAGAGAGAGATGGGGAGGGAGACGTATGTTTGACAGAGGCCCTGGGTACAGTTGAGGGACCTAATATCAGTTGGACAGTGGTAATATGGACAGGCACCTTGTTTCAGGGTTGGAAGTACGCAGACACACACACACACACATACTGTGTTGATGTGTGAGTCCTGCTGTGGCCTTTCCCTAGCAGCCCCAAGGAAGACGACACAATATGTTATCGTTATTTTCCTTCTATCTAACTCCCTCTCTACCTCATGTAGGAGTGTGTGTATGTGTGTGTTTGTATGCACATGCATGTGTGTGCCCGTTGGTGTGTCTGCATGCGTATGCACACGTGAGTATGTATCTATGTCTATCACATCCATATGTGTTTGTCTGAGACTTTGTGTGTGCCACAGGTTTGTGTGCATGTATTTGTGCACACGCACAAATGTCTCTGTGTATTGTTGCTAGTGTGTGTGTGTATGTGTGTGTGTCTATACAGGCACACAGTAATTGTGTGTGTGCTGTCTAGCTGAGAGTGGATTAAGCTTGACATGGTGTAAGATGACGCTGTCCCTGATGCCAATATGGGTGCGAACCACAAGCCACAAGGGATTATCTGACATTTCCTTAATTTCACACAAGAACAGACAATTGTTTCATGTCATAAGGGCATTTTCACACCAATCCCATAACTTCAGACAGTCTCATTGTTATTTGACATTTGTATTTTAGCCTCAGTGATACCAAAGTGTCTCCTCTTTGAGAAGATAATGTGAAAGCTTTTCATTCCAAAAAGCTTGGTGGCTCAGTTTTCCAAGACACATACCACAATTGCAGCTTTTCAGTTGTGCCACAAATCACCTAGCAACCATGCGTCGTGCCATCATGGAGGTCGAGTGGAGAACTGGCTAATGTCTAAATATATAACAACCAAGAAAAAGAGATATCTGAAAAAGAAATGGGTAGAAGTGGGAACTGCTGTCCACTGTACATAATGTTTTCACACATTTAATATTGCCTGCAGCTTGTATGTTGCATATCTATTGCTGTCTGCTTGATCAGTATACTGTCATTTTTATGTATGTAACTGTTATGTGAATTTACTCTGATAAGTAAGTTTGAATTTCATCTTATCTTGTTATCTTTTGTTTCATTGGCTGTATTGGCTCAACACCAGGCGGCCTTGTAAAAAGGCTACCTTTCTCTGATGATATCTGCCACAACAACCTGCTCTAAGTTCACACACAAAGCAGATGATGAGTACATTGCGAATCAGTGAGTACTTGGCAATGTAGTCGTTACCGCTGCATGGCTGTTTGAGAACTCAGAACCTATCTGTCTATCTATCTATCTATCTATTGGTCTATCTATCTATCTATCTATCTAGCTATCTATCTATCTATCTATCTATCTAGCTATCTAGCTATCTATCTATCTCTCCATCTATCTAGCTATCTAGCTATCTCTCTATCTATCTAGCTATCGGTCTAGCTATCTATCTATCTAGCTATCTCTCTATCTATCTAGCTATCTCTCTATCTATCTATCTATCTATCTATCTATCTATCTATCTATCTATCTAGCTATCTAGCTATCTATCTATCTATCTAGCTATCTATCTATCTATCTATCTATCTATCTATCGGTCTAGCTATCTATCTATCTATCTATCTATCTATCTCTCTCTCTATCTAGCTATCTAGCTATCGGTCTAGCTATCTATCTGTCTAGCTATCGGTCTAGCTATCTATCTATCTATCTCTCTATCTATCTAGCTATCTAGCTATCGGTCTAGCTATCTATCTATCTAGCTATCTCTCTATCTATCTAGCTATCGGTCTATCTATCTATCTATCTATCTATCTAGCTATCTATCTATCTGTCTATCTCTCTATCTATCTATCTCTCTATCTATCTAGCTATCGGTCTAGCTATCTATCTCTCTATCTCTCTATCTATCTATCTATCTATCTATCTATCTATCGATCTATCTATCTATCTATCTATCTATCTATCTATCTCTCTATCTATCTAGCTATCTAGCTATCGGTCTAGCTATCTATCTGTCTAGGTATCGGTCTAGCTATCTATCCATCCATGTTTCTGTTTTGTTTCTTGATGTGAATTCTTTTGTGTTTCTGTTGCTCTCTCTTTCATTTCCATGTTAATTTGTTCAGCCGGTCAGTCAATCAGTGGCTCAGTGCTTGCTGTCATATCCCTGCTCTCTCCCTGTTCAGGGGTGAAGTGGTCTTGGAGTGAGATTTAGCCACTTAGGAAGTCAGTCAGTCTATTAGACAGTCAGTGGCGTTGTATCCGATGGATCTATCATAACTTCCATTTTTTTTTCATTCATTCATTCAGTCTGTTGTTCAGTCCATCAGCACTATTTACATGAATCCATCCACTTATTCAGTCAGTCAGTGAACTAGTTAGCCATTCATTCATTCATTCATTCATTGAGTCAGTCAGTACCAGTCAGACAATAAACCAGTTCGACAGTCCGTTGGTCAGTCAGACAGACAATCGCTTATTCATTTGGTCAGTCATTCAGTCAATCAATCAGTCATTTAGTCAGTAATTGCTGTCCTCTTTCATTGTGTCTGTGGTTCTTCTTTTGCTCTCTGTGTTTTGTTCAAAGTGAATCTCATCAGTTTACTGGTCTGCCACTGCACATTAGTCCTCTCGACCCGCACTTAGGGAGGAGTCGTACTTGGGTGAAGAGCACCCACACACACACACACACACATACACAGACAGTCACACACATGGACACACACACAAGCAAAAAGTTCGTACAAACGCACATACACAGACTAAATACCAACTCATTGATATGATGCATATATACACATTTGTTCCTCAGAGCCCAGTAATGCATTTTGTTGAATGGTCTTTATCATGCTTGTTGAACTAGCAATCAATTCACACCCCTAACATGTCAGTGATGATTCTGTTTGCAGGTGCATGTCTGTTCATGTCTGTTCATGCACCTGTGTGTGTGTCTGTCTGTCTGTCTGTCTATGACTAAGCAAGGACCACACACACACACACACACACACACACACGTGACTGGAGTGATCTTAGCTGGAAGATTGATTTGACTTGATTTGAACACAGTGTTTCCGATACATAGGCCCATTTCAGTCAACCAACTCACATATTGATTATGAAACATTTTTATTGAGAATAAATGTCCATAAGATTTTATTTTGGCGTCAAGGCTCTGTTACATCGGCGTCTGTGCAATGTGATGAAGACAGCCAAGTGAGGCAGGGAGCATCAATAGTATTCCCCTCTTGGGACTCTATGAAACAGAGCCCACAGGTGGATGCTGGGGTGGTGGGGAGTGAGACGCATGTGCAGCAGTAGCAGCAGTAGCAGCAGCGACAGAGCAACACAGTGCAGCAGGGTAAGCAGCAGCAGAGAATGAGCGAGTGAGTTTGACAGCTTAAATAGACCGGCCAATTTGCAATGGCAACACGTGAGCTCAGCTGGCACGGCAGCTGACTGAGCTGTAGCTCCACTCGAGTTGTCTGCCTGAACTAGCTTTGCAGGCTCATATGTGGCACACCGCCACAATATGGCACGGCCGACACAAAATAAAAATGTTGGTCAGTGTATAGAAATTGATCTAAATGGATGTCTAATGCTGTGCATCACGTTATCTTCTCTGGCACTCTGAGTGAGACTAATCTAACTCAGCCGTTTTTCCTCACCTGCCTGTTTGAGAGGCCACAGACAAGGGCAGTCTCACCTTAAAAAAAGCTTTCTGACAAAAACCTGATATCGACTCAACAACAGATGGTAATTGTTAACTTCTTTACTCCAATATTGAATGTTACCCATAGCTGCTAGCTATATATTCAACAAGTCACATAATCACACATCAATGACTGGAAAATTAATTTTCTTCTGTGCATTGAAAGTTTGTTCCCTCAGATGAGCTTTAAAAAATGAAAAAAAACATTTTAAAATGCCTGCTACACACACTCCACACAGTTCCTGTTACACTAAAAACACATTGGACAGACTGCTGAAGACAGTGCCAAAGCTTAGCAAGCGCCAGCAATTAATCTGCTTATTGAATTTGCTGTCAGATGCTGGTGGACTCCCACTGATGGCTGCCACTATTGTTGTCCATCAGACAAACGTCCCAGCGTGTTTTCATCGTGTTGTTGAGGGTCAGAAGAGTCAGAGGGTCAATCAAGATCTGAGATTCAGTGTTTCACCTCCTGTGATAACGTTTTCAAGTATTTTCAACAATCACTATTTGACCATAATCTGGGAGTGGCTACAAATAGTGGATCGATGCATTCTCAGAAAAGTTACCAGAACATGCATGCCCAGCCGTAATCCAAATTACACTTTCATGAGCACTAATGTCACTGTAAATACAGTAATTATAAATCACACATTCTGTCATTGTGTTAATAACCATTGTGTCATTAAGAATATGAACAGGCATCACAAAACTTTTACAGCATTTTAATACATTAAGTTTAATTTGAAAAAAGAAAATCTGATTTAAGTTCCACTGCAGTGTCAAAAATGTGTAATCAAATACCAGCAGGGGACCACTGTGAGTGCTGTGTGGCATTTTATTTCTTATTTATCCTTTCAGTGGTTCCCAATCAAGTCCTCAAGAAGTATCCCTTGTCCTGCAGGTTTCAGCTCCAGCTCTACTCAGGCACACCTGAACCATTTAGAGGCTTCACGTTTTCATGATACTTTAATGGGAACCACTGCTTTAGATTTTTCACCACCATAACGACACTCAACATTCAGCTCCTGTTCAAATTGCTCCTTAAATGGTGGATGCTGGAGCGAGGCTCTTATTGTTGGCTCACCACTCACATAGATCGCTCACATAATACGTTTGAGTGGCAAGAGCTTTGAAGTCTTTGCTTACTGAAAACTCAATAGGCTGGTCTGATGTTTGAGAAACTAGGATTGGGATCTGAACCTGCTCCACTAACAGTAAATGCTGTGGCGTACGTCAAATTTAACATGGAGCAAATTCACAAATGGAGCTGAACAGGTGCAAGGCGGCAGGACAGCCTAGTCCTTAGAAACCGCCTCCGTCGCCTCAATAGATGATGTGTCCAACCATGACTCTGAACCCGAACCTGCTCACACAGTGTATGTCGCCGGGCAAAGATTGCCAGCTAAATGCCTAAAATGTCAATTTAAGTTTCCATTTATAGGTTTTGTAAAGATTTTAGGTGTTCATGTTTACATTTTGCAATTCTGAAAGAGTCATAGACGCTGTGCTCAGCAATTTTCGCTGTTGCATTTGACATTTTGGACACATGGCTTCCTAGGAGTGTCAGCTGAATGCCTAAATATCTAGTAATGCGCCTGCTCATCCCTGTGTGCTCACTACCCATTTAAGGGAGCACCTCCTCTTTTGCATTGCTGGAGCATAACAACTTTTCACCTCAAAAAAATTCACAAATAAAGAATTCTGTGAACAAAGGTATTGTACTGAAATGTCCCAGTGTACCAGTCTATGTTTATATATATATGGATGCTAATGTGTGTGAGTCTGTTTCTTTTCACGAGATGCAGTATAATATTTACAGTAAATTGAAAACATGAGTAAATTGATAGACGTCTCATTTGTGGCACAGCGAGGGGTCTATGTGTACAGCAGAGGAAGTAATTAAACAGTATAAACATACAAGCATGCTAAAGCCTAATTGAAAAAACATGTAAACATGCTGAACATGTTTTGTTTAAAATTCAGTTTGACATACAGTACATAACTAATATCGTGCAGAAACAACCCCAGTCAGCCCATATAGGCCAATTACATGCACTATGATGCCCACAATTATTCCTGTCTTGGCTTAGCCCTGCTGTTGGTACAAATGACGAGTTGTCTGATTAAAAGTTGGATCACTGTCTGCTGTGATGAGTATATGCAACTAGGCCACTGAGGCCCAGAGAGAAAAAAGCAAGAATGAGGGAACAAACGATACAGAGAGTGAGGGAAAGGGAAGGCTTTTAAAATATGAGGAAGGCCAGGTTGATTGGCAAGCACCAGTCCGCTAAGCACTTGACTCAGTTCCATTTTGAGCAGCCTGTTTCTGTCGAGTTGGGTTGAACAACTCACAAGCAGCTGGACTGCATTGTAGTGTGTTCAACTTGTGTCTATTTCCTGGTGTGTTAATGCTGTGAGTATATTCTGTGCTTGTGTGTGTGTTTGTGTGTGTGTGAGTGAATTCAGCAGCTGTTAGACTGCTAGCCTTAGGGCACTGACCTGCATACTAATAATACTGGTAATAATGACTCTGGCAGGCGGGAAACAAAGATGGTAGAAGAGATGGAAGGATAGGTGAAGGAAAGGTAGAATGAAGAAAGAAAGAATGAAAGATGAAAAAAGTAAGGAAGGAGAGAAGGAAAAGACAAACGAAGGATGAAGAAGGAATGGAGTGAGGAGGATTAAGGGATGTCAGAAGAAACAGAAAGGATGGGTTGAGTGAAGGAAAGAAGGAGGACAAATTAGGAGGGAAAGAAAGAAGTAAGGAAGGAGAAAATACTTTTCCCCCTTGCAAATCTCTTCAGTAAACTTTTCAGCCAAACCATTAGTAACAGAGAAAAGTGTGGACTTCAGGAAGAATTCAGGGTACTGCAGACTGACCTCTCTTTTCAATTAGTGAGGTAGATCGCCACGGGGAGTAAACGCTGAGCTGCAAACAAAATGTAAACAATTGTAAAATGGACAATTTGTCAATTTGAAAGCGAAACCTCCATTGGCAGATAAAAGTGTTGCTGGCATTGTAAATAAGGGAAAGTTAGGGTGAGCCACGAAAGCAGCTTAGCTTTAGGGTAATGACCATTATGAGCTGCATTATTCTGAGGGTGGTGACTATGTATTTAGCCTCATTAGAGAGGGGAGGAGGGAGAGCGGAGAAGAAAAAAGGGAGGACAGCGTGACAGAGGGAGGCAGAGAGAGAGGGAAAAGCAAGAGAGATAGAGGGCACGAGGAAAGGCCAGATTGGAGTTTTAGTTACACAAACATTTCTTGAAGGCAGAGCTGCTCTGGAGGCAGAAATAAACTCATTGGCTGAGTTAAACCTCGATGGACGAAGCCAAAGAACAACAGCTTTCTGCTTAAGCAACATTAGACTAAAGCCCAATGGGAGAAGCAGGGGGTAAGAGGGGAACTACTAGCTAATATTAAGAAGCCTAGCATGCTTGCAAGTAACTGAAAAAATGCCATGTAGCCAAACTAAGTTATGAAGCTTAGCTAGTTAGCCAAGCTGACCTTCCAAGTTCAAACTAGCCATACTAGCTTTTAGCTATCTAGATAAGCTAGTTAGCTAGCCTGCTGACCTCCCAAGATCATGAATGTCATGGTCATGAATGAATGAAAATAATGTCATTGCTGTTCATATTTTTATTTATATTTTGACCAGAGTTCCTGCTTGCCATTCATGTTCACTAGTTCGCTAACTTGCCCGCTGAGCTTTGTTGAACTAAAAAATGGAATGAAATGTTTGTATAACTAAAACTCCAACCTTCAAGAAAAAGATGGATGGAGGGAGACAGGGGGAGCAAATGAAGGAGGGGGGAGTGACGAAAGAGGGCAGGCAAGAGGAAAGGAGGGAGAAAGAGACATTGCAATGTATTTAAACTCATCGTCGAGACCGAGAGGCTTACATAATCACCCACTCAGAGAATGCAGCCCTACTGATTTTATTATGCCATCAATTTTGTGTCAGTGCCTCCACACCCCACTTCCTGTCTCGCTCACTCCCCTTCTCTCTCGACCTCCCTCTCTCTCTCTCTCTCCCTCATGTCACGCCACCCCATCTCTCCCCTTCTTCTCTATGCAATATGGTCTTGCTGTGTTTTCTTTTATTTATATATTTTCTCTGTTATTAAAGTGATTTATCTTGTGTGTTACATTTCTATGGTTGCAAATTAATTATAGATCACAGCCGTCATCACGTGGTTGTACTACCCAGAGATGGGGAGCAGTGCGTGTGTGTGTGTGAGTTTGTGTATTCTATCATTGTCACAAAGTTCTCTGTGGTGGAATCATCCAGAAAATCAGGTACACCCAGAACAAGCATATCATGTCAAGGAAGCAGCAGACCCAGATGCAGACAAAATCAAATATAGCGCAGCTACATCCAGCTGAATTTACACAGGCACGCAAAGATTTAATTTTAAGGGCTTTGTGGCATAGATCTGATCTTTTCATGGCTGTCTAAACAGTGAGAAATGACAGAGTCTAAAATTTCCCCTTTTTTCAATGTCACGATACGATCAAATGTGCCACAATAGGTTGAAAATCTGCTCTGCATTTGACATGTTGATGCAAAATATATAGAGTTAGTAGAAACAACCAGATGACAGCCGACATGATCTTGGAAAGCCAGAAAAAACTACCGTTTTTTCATATAGATTTTCCAACGTTCTAGCTCGGATAGCTTACAGCATGCAGTTTGGGGTAAAAAATGAATATAGTAAGTAATATTGCCATTGATCTTGTTACTACTCATCACAAATCCAAACCATCATCTAAATCAAGTTGAACTGGTCTTGAGCTTAGAAGATGCTTTGCTCCATTGTAAACATGGTGGGAGGGTACGACCATCATGCACATCAGGAAAACACATATTTGTACATTTGTGGATGACATTTTCAAATATTTTTAGATGAAAACAGGCAAGAACCTGTAGACACCCAACTTCAGACCATATTTTCCCCCTCTTACTTTCATATCCATAGATGGATCTTCTATGGGTGCAATACATTTTTAATCAAGATGAACATTGATTTTAGACATTTATCTAACACTCTTACCAAGACATACTTGAGTGGGCACATAGTAGTTTACTATCTGGCTGAAGTACACCGACAGAACATGTAGCTGATGATGGACACCTCAGCTCTTACAGGGACCTAAAGCTTTGACCTTCTAGCTATGAGACTGTATGGCTAACTGCTAAGCGGCACTGCTATCCCTATTACATGACAATAACATTTTCGGAAAATTCAACCTTGGAAAAATTAAGCTCAGAACTTGAAGTATAATTTTATCTCATTGGTTACACAACGATGACAAACAGAAACTGGTTTGAAAAAAACAGTGGCACAATCTCTCATGTCAATTTCTAAAGAGGGTGACATTCCCCTTTAGGCATCATTGCAACTCTATGGCAACAGACCAACAGTACAATGGAAAACAAAGGTCAAGAGTGGTGTGACAATTTCACATAGTGTCATATTGGGGCCTCCTGACTGGATAGACAAATCATCCCTTTCCCTAATGTGGCAGGACGCAGCGAACAGAGTGGCACTTACCCAGCCTAGCATAAAAAAGGTAATTATACTGACATCTCATTGCCTGAGAATTTATATCTCTCTAATGGCAAAGACACACTAAACCACTCCTGCAGAGGCTGGGCCCTCTCTACTGCAAAGCGCAGTGACTTTAAATGACACTTAGACCATCGTGTCCGGTGCTTTATTGCTATTTCAACTGTTCGTTTTTGTAAAGAGGACTTTAGGCTTTACAGTAATGATATGCAGTTGGCTCACCTACACTTAATGAATGTGCTCTTTGTGAGTCTGAGAGAGTGCAGAGTAAACGACTGAAATGTAAATGTGATTGCACTCACACATGCATGGGTACCAATTGGCTCCATGGTTTGCATAAAATGCCTTAGTTTATGAAAAAGAACAACATCCTTGGTGTTAACAATTGGATGAATAAATGTTGAGATCATTTGATATGTCAGTTGTCGTGGAAAATTGCCTGTAAGCACTCAGTACTCTTGAAATAACACACAAAACACTGATAGGTTTAAGTACAAAATATATTGTATACAGCTATATTGGAGAGAGATACCTCATCACAGAACCTACAGAAAGTCAACATCTCTCTATGCTCTCTCTCTCTGAAAATCAGTCCACTATCATCTTTATAGTTCATTTGGAAACAAAGAAACCTCTCATGATTGGTTCTCTTTACTAAGTTTGCATGGTTCATCCTATAGACTACCTCCACATAGTAGTGGTCATGTCAAGGTCAGATTTTTATAACTTTCTTGAAGGGCCTCTCTGGCCTGCAATACTCAGGCATATGTCCATGGCATGTGACAACACAGTATCAGTATAACCAGCCACAACATGATAAATACTAGCAAATACTTTCACACAATTTACTTTGCTCGTTAAGTTTACATACCCTGGCAGAATTTGTGAAATACTGGCCATTTTTTGGAAAATATGACTGATCATGCAGAAAACTTCTTCTATTTAGAGATAGTGGTCAGGTGAAGCCATTTATTATCACATGTGTGCCCTTTTTAAAAATCATAATGATAACTGAAATCACCCAAATGGCCCTGATCAAAAGTTTACATACCCTTAGTTCTTAATACTGTGTATTGCCCCCTTTAGCATCAATGACGGCTTGCAGTCTTTTGTGATAGTTGTGGATGAGGCCCTTTATTTTCTCAGGTGGTAAAGCTGCCCAGTCTTCTTGGCAAAAAGCCTCCAGGTCCCGTAAATTCTTGGGCTGTCTTACATGAACTGCACATTTGCGATATCCCCAAAGTGGCTCAATGATATTGAGGTCAGGAGACTGTGATGGCCACTCCAGAACCTGTTTCTGCTGTGGCCACTGAAGGATGGACTTGGCTTTGTGTTTTGGATCATTGTCATGTTGGAAAGTCCAAGTGCGTCCCATGCGCAGCTTCCAGGCTGATGAATGCAAACTGTCCTCCAGTATTTTCTTATAACATGCT
>OOFE01050509.1:20228-31094 GCA_900323365.1 Monocentris japonica
CATGAGAGCACCAATCATGAGAGACTTCTTTGTCTCCAAAGAAACTATAAAGATTGTAATAAACTGATTTTCGGAGAGAGAGAGAGAGTTTAGAGAGATTTTGACTTAACCTGTGACGAGGTATCTCTCTCTCCAATATATCTGTATACAATATATTTTTATGTGCTTCAACCTATCAGTGTTTTGTGTGTTATTTCAAGAGTTCTGAGTGCTTACACGCAATTTTCCACGACACTAGTCTGAAAAACTCTTTGAGACAACATGGATTTTATGTTAAAGTGAGTAATATAATATACACAAATACATACTACATAACTAGTGACACGCAAATTTGACAAATTCAGCCGGAAACTTTCATTACATCTCCCTGCTACCACTCTGATCTGGAGCGACTCCCTGCCCCTGCAGCCCCTTGGGGCCAACCAGCACACCTGGTAGCCCGCTAACAGCTTGCTCCTCCAGTGGGCCTGGGGCATGTCATGGATGGACAGGCGCAGGTTGTGGTAGCTGTCTTTGAAAAGCAGGACGTGAGGCTCGTCAATCAGTCGACCCCCGAGCTGCCGCTCCATCTGCATCACCTCCTGATGGAAGACAGAGAGGGGAGGGAGAGAACGGGACCATCAGGGCTGTGAGGGCATGCATTCACTGTCACTATCACACCCATGGTAAGAAGGTGAAAATGTGAAAAATAATCCATAACTGTATGTGCACATCATTCTGTGTTTTCTTATAGCCCATACACGAAAGTATGGGTTATAAAAAAACTGTAGTCATAAAACAAATTGAAGCAGATGATGAAAAAACACTCACTAAGGCTAGTGTAGTAGTGTACACACACACACACACACACACACAGAGAACATGAAACAGGCATACATCTTAGGACAAGAAGATAACGTCCCTGCATGAAGCCGCAGCAGGTTGGACTGAGTTGTCTCAACTGCGCTTTAATGTCACTACAAGGTTACTTCCCTGACTCAGTGTGTGTGTGCCCAGCTCTCAGGAATGACATTAGCATGCAGATACAGCAAGGAGCCAGAGCTACTAGCTACCTGGGCTGTGATGAAGCAGGTGAATAAGCCATTAGTCAACTGCTCATTGTTCTCGCATGGCGAAGCTCCTTAATTTCATTTTTGTTTTTGTGCCAGGAGAGATTTGTAAATGCATGCTTAATATTTTAATCTCTGTGGGACTTGCTCAGCCGACCATTTGTTGCCATCCAAATGACCATCTGGAATGGGATGATAATATCCGCCGCATTTTCCTCTGATCTATCAATTTATTTTGAGCGGGACGCTTGAAGGGGTTGTCCAGAATCCACGACTTTGGATGGTGTTCACATACACCACCTCGCTCTCCAATCAAAGGGGCACATTACGACACAGAAAAACAGATCTCTGAAATGAGGCGTAAGGGAAAGACCTCGCAAATCAGATACACTCTTTTCATCTCTCAGAAGAGGGGAAACAAGATGGCAGCAGAGGAAAACAGTCTGCGAGAATGCGACGAGGAGTTTAGGAGCCATGTCTCAAAGACAACGGCTCCAAGAGGGAGATGTGTGCACAGATAATGGCCATATGTTGAAGAGCACTCCATGCCAGCATGGCTGCCCATGTTATGATTTGAGCAAAGACATCTAATTAAGATGGAGAATGGCAGTGATTTCTATCTGCACACCACTGATTCAATTTTCTGCCCTCTTTCCCCAGAATGGGCCAGACCGATTCCAATTATAATGGAAAGGAAGCTGTTAATTATCCATGTGGAATCTCTACCTGCCTTTGTTACTTGATGTGATCGCTCTTTCACTGAATGAGCACTTTTCAGTTCAGCCTGTGAGGCTAATGTTTGCTTAGGTCTTTGCTAATTCCCATGTTTGTTTAGTGCTTATCTCCTTGTTCGCGGGAATATTATTTCCCCTGCGGTTATCTTGAATCCTGAATTTACATCGGTTCGCTCTATTTAACCCAAATGTCATCGAATGTGAAAAACGCACACTGAGCTGATTCAAATGTGTGCGTGTGGCTCGCCTCCGATATTCTCCTTCCTGTAGTGCCGTGCTGAAGCCTTGCGCGGTTACCAGCCCACTTACCCAGAGTGGGCAGGTCAGATGATGGCTCTGAATCAAAGTGCTGAGGTCTAATGAGTTAATAACAGAGGGCGGTGCGTTCTCCTCTGCTATTATGTCTCTTACTCAGACATAAGGCACATTATGGTGGCTTTCAGAGAGGTTCATTTAACACAGTCCTTAACCACAATTATTCCTTGGGGCTGATCAGCATTGCAAAGTGGGACTGGTGGACTTTGATCGGGACTTTGACCTAGCAGCAGATCTATAGGCCCGACTGCTGAATGCCAATTATCCTATTATCAGCATCTAGCTACTGGCAGGAATACTAACTCTCCCGTCTAGCGGTGGTCAGGGTCCGGACCAACACAGCGGGATCACAACGATCACAACAAGGTCTAGGACAAGCCACTCCTGGCTTTGGATCAGGACATGGACACTGAGCTGGCCGGGTTAAAATGAGCAGCACAACAGGATAATACACTTGGTCCTGTCCTTAGGCGCATCTGAATGTGTGTATGTGTCCTCCCTTTGAAACTGTATTGTCCTGCTTGTGCATTGTTTGTGCGGGCCTGTGTGTGTGTGTGTGTGTGTCAGTATGTTTGTGTGCAGGATTTCAGCATATGTTCTGGACTGAGAGAGTAATGGCCCTCTTTACGCCCCATTATCCTGTTAACAAATGACAATGTGAGAGAGCTAACAGATGAGAAGCTAAATTTGACCATATTATTTACTCTCTCTGGTGGAAACGATGCAAGGTTGGAATTAGTATATCAAATCACATATTAATCATCAACTGAGAGCTAAATAGTCTTTCCATTCACTGAAGATGAGAAGAGCACTTCCCTTGGACACCATGACCCTTTACAACACTGGAAACATTAAGATGCATGAGATGGGTTAGAAGTCCAAGTACTGCAGGAGAAAAACCCCTTTTGTTCCGACGGAATTAAAGATAGCCTGTGGTGTGTGTGAAGACTGTGAATTTAGAGTCAGGCAAAGCCAAGACCACCCCCTGACATTCAATGAGGCTGGAAAAAGAGAGAGAGAGAGAGCAAGAGGGAGCGAAGAGAGCGGGAGCAAGAGAGAAGAGAGACAGAGGCAGCTTAACATTTGTGTCTTCAGGTCACTAGAGTGGCCAGCTTTAGCAGGAGAGATAACAGGATTACTGCAATCATGGCCACAGTTTTCCACGACTTCCACCCCCCTTCCATCCACACTCATACCCACCCCCCATCCCCTCATCTTCTCTGCCTGGGCCTGAAGACGCAGCTCAGTGCTGGGACTGTGATGGACTGGGGCCGGGCTCCACCGGGAAACAAGAGACACTCATACAGCTAATCTCTTTGGGCTGGTGCTGACAGAAAGAGGTTAGCTACTGCACCAAACTCTCTCATAACAAAACAGCCAACCAATGGATTCAGAAAAGAAACATGCCCTAAACAAATCAAAGTATTAGCAGAGGCCTATAAAAGGAATGAGAGGGTTGGAAGCTACTGCTCAAAATACTCTAAACCCCCCAGTGTTGCACTGTGACATCTTTGCTACAGCAAAGTCAAGCATTCACAATGCGATCTATCTATTGTTTTGGCTTGGTTTCTAATAATCTGTCTGGACTGAACTGTGACCATCTTAACTTGATCTGACAGGGAGTACTGTCAGGTTTTGATCAGTTAATCCGTCAAGGCTTCATGTCATCTGAAACATAGAAAGATACACCAAGAATCATCAAGCTTTAATACCCCCATAAACTCACTGTCATCCCACCACTCTTAGCAATGCTATATGCCCATGTGTTAAAAATGTGCATTCATAGCAACTATCCATTTTCAGAGCTGCTCTTTTCAGGCAAATGCATTTGTATATCGAGAGTAGCCTAGCTATGTGGGCTCCATAAATCTGTGTATTTGTCATCAGGATGTGACAGCCTTTTCCTCTCTGACTGAGAGTCTATCAGTCTGAGCTCCAGTGGCCGTGCCCGCTACAGTCAACTCTGATTAATAACTACAAATAGAAGGGACTTGTCTACCCGATTATAAATGGGAACTCTGTTTGCTAGGGAGAAGATGCACATTCTACCTGATAAATCACAGAGCAGGAAGGGAGAAAACAGAACACAGAAATATAATATGGAAACAATTTCTCAGCTGGGCTCAGTGATAAAGCTGACTGTCTTGTTTTACTTAATGCCAGCAATTATTGTGCTATGCACTTCTCTTTTTTACTAGAATTGTTTGCCAGTAACTACTGACGGAGGGATCAGACCAACTGTTTGTATTACATTCTGTACAAACGGGTTCAAATGGATAAAATAAAAAGTTTCAAATCATCAATGCACAAATGTAGCTTGCTGCTCAGGTGTTAGCTAGCTCAGGTGCTAGCTAGCAAGCCTCATTGTAAGAGGACTGTTTGTGAGCCCTTCTCAACATAAATAAGAATCACACCTTGAGGTCATATAAAAAAAAGACCTCAGGAGCCACTACTAAACTGACTGAAGACACCCTTTCAACACTCATTTAATAATAGAACATTTTTATGATTAGGAGACAGAAAAGCTAAAACAATTGCCCTCATTATGAATATTGATGAAAGTATGACTTCTGCAGAATGCTGGGAATTAATTGAAACATTTCCTCTCCATTTGAGCCCAAATGAGGCCTTGGGACTATTATGGCTATTAAACATCATTTTAAATTCACTAGAATTACCTAATAATAATGATTAAAAAAAAAAAAAACATTTCAAATTCCAAAGAATTATTCATTACAAACTGATAGTGCCTCAAGTAGTCTATCACTCAATGCTGAAGAATGGAGCTATGCTTGAACCTCTGTAAAAAAAAAAAAAAAAAAAAAAAAAAAAAAAAAAGAAAAAAGGCTGACAGTGAGTGGGTGGTTTAACAAGCATTGTGCATATTGTGGCTACTGTAAGACATTGCCCAACAACATAGCCCTTATAAAAGACAGACACGTGGGTGTAAAAAATAAACATGTGGCTATCAATATACACTGTGATATCATTTTATTATTGTTCTACTATTCCAGCAAAGACTATGCACTTAGTGACACAGCTATTGCACATTGTATTCCTAATAATGGGAGCTGACAGATCCTGCATGTCACAGCTAACAGTGCTAAATGTAAAAAGTAACTCCACCAGATTCCAGTCTGAAACATGCTTTGTTAGGCACCTTTCCAGTTTAATTAAACGCTGGTTCTCTGTCTACCTCTGTACTGAGGTGGAGTCTTGCTTCACTGCAGGTGTTTCATTCAGATGTGGGATGGCAGAACATCAGTGATGCTCTCCCAGAGGTCTAGCTGGGAACAACGGAGTGCACGGCGAGGGCGCCACCAAATGCCGATCATGTCTCCTCTGCTGCTGTGCCAGCCTTGGCCAGGCCCATCAAGAGTGGGACACACATTAAATATTAACTTAATTGGTCCCCACAGAGCCCTGCTAACATACGGCAAGCATCAGATGGAAATGTCACTGTTTCCCCAGAGCCCCCGCACACTTAGGATCAAAGACAATAACATTGGTTCTAATCTGCTTTAATTGGGAGATAAGAGATGGTACAGACTGAGTGAGTGTAGTGTGTAAGCATTTGTGCATCTGTGTGTGTGTGTGTGTGTGTGTGCGTGTGCATGTATGTGTGTATGAATCCATCATTCTAGCTGATGGAGGCTTGACAGAGGAGACAGACAGTCAGCAATGGGACTGGGGGAGAAAACCTCCGCCGCCCTGGTGGTTCTTCAGTCCCTCCTGCCATTGAACAGCCAACAGGCAAGGCAGCCAAATGCACAGCACCATCAAAACCCCACGGAAGCATTTTTTCATCGCCCCTTCAAAACTACAGAATCTGTTTTATGGATGGCAAGTTGACTTCCTGTCTGAAATACATTGCAGTGCCTTAGAGCAGGCTGCAAACTCTGTCATAAAATTAACATGGGCTGGAGTTATGCATCAACAAAAAGATAAAAAATACTGCTGTGCCACATCACTGTACCAATGACTGCTAACCCCACTACTGTGACACACTACAATTAACTCTAATGGTAACTATAGTGAAAGTCTAATCATAAATGGTGCATTTTAAAGATAGTGATTAGTGATTAGGCTGAACCTCTCCAGGGAAGTTTAATCTCCACTCAAAGTGGTTAATGTACTTGCTAAATGAACTGCTCCCTCCGTAATAGCACCAAGAGCAGTGTGAAGTCGAGATTACTAAACAGCATGGGCCACGTTCTAAATCACTCACTAAAAACTACAAAACCCTGGAGACACCGTGGCTTACCACAGGACCAGGTTGTGTGAGAGACGGGGAACTAATGCACTCAAGGGCGTCAAGGGAGCTGCAGAGTATGGCAGCACAAGTGCTGGAGTCAACAAGCTCAGATGTCCTTTTCCTGGCTAAGAGAGCAAGAGAATAGGAGAGCAGAGCCAGAGAGAGAGAGCGATAGACAAGGAGAGAGACTTTTTGTGCATTTGTAGCCTTCCTGCATCCAACACAGGACATGCAAGGTCATTTCAACAAACAGTCACACTGCAGCAAAACACCACCGGGTCACCTGATGATCTGAATACATAAAGAGAAGCCCCATCATTACAACTGCTTTGATACCAAGTAAACATAAGGTGTGATACCATTTTGCAACAAATAGCTCTTCCTCCGCAGAGCTGCAGAGTTCAAGATTTACAATAGCTGTCAGAAACAAAGGAAGATAAAGGCAGGGGAGGAAAAGCGGAATGGACAGATAGAGAGACATAAGGGAGAAGCGATTTCAGTAATTCCCACCTCACCCATAGAGCTTGTGCAGCGTCCTCATCTTCAGCTCTCTGAATGTGTGAGCACTACTTTCAGACCAAGCCCCCACCACCTTTCATGGTTTATGTCCCACAGCCACCCATAGATTGTGCCGGTGGCCCACTCCTGTGCAAGGAGGTCAGCCATTATGGCAGGCAGAAGTGGACGGGGGTGGGAAGTGGCACTTGTGGCTGTGGGTGGTGTCAGAGGAAGAGGAACAGCTTGGGAGTGGAGGAGAGATGGGGGCATGGGGTGGCAGGGAGAGGATTGGGAGAGGCTCTCCTTTTCATATACTAATTAACCATGCAAATGAAATCTTAACAGGCTACTCAGAGGCAGCCCTCGGGGGAGGCAGGAAGGCATTAGCGCTTGATTATACTCTGCCCGTGTGGACAGGAAAAAAGGGAAGGGAAATATGGTGTTGAGCAAAGTGATGGGAAACGTCTTGGCCCACGGCAGCCAAGCAGAACCACTGACTGCATGAAATGAATGGAATATCCCTGTACGCATGCACACGCACGCACACCGTATGATCCTACACAGTAATCAAGCTGGACATATGCATTGTTTCAATATACTTGGGAGAGAACATCAGCTGCACAAATCACACACTCTTGAGCTGCACATAGTGTAATCAGGCCTGCAATATTGCTCAATTTACCATGGCTATGTCTAACACTACATGTCTGTGCTGATTTCTGCTAACCTTCCAAACATGACAGACAATACTATTACGTATAATAGTCTACCGATCGCTCGGTTGAATGCGAAACTGCACGATCCTTGCAATCTGAGGCTGGGAAACTGCCAGCCAAACAGAATTACTGGCAGCACTCCATTTGTCATGTTTTACCTTGAAGACGTCCTGTGTGTCGTCCATGCAGTACACCCTGATGTTATACTCCAGCGTGGAGCAGTAGGCGTCGGAGAAGAGTACCAGCCGAAGGCGCTTGGCAGCGCCCATGTGCAGGGACTCTCCCACCAGGGCGAATCGGCCCAGCTGCTCCGAGAAAACCCGACACGTCTCTGTCTCCAGCTGGCAGTAGTAGGGCTCCGACGCCAGCTCCTCCCCCATCACCAGGACGTCCTGAAGGAAGGAAGGGGGAGAGAGAGCAAAGTGTGGATTGAGGGTCAAGCACCCAGTATAAGTAGGAGGGCAGGGGTGATGTGTTTGACTCTGTATTTAATGCATGAATGCGTGTGTGTGTGTTTGTGAGGGGTTGTAAGGAAGGTAGTGTGTGGCAGTTGCAAGGGTCAGGCACTAAACTCTATCCCACCTGTAGGACACTTGCATGACAGAGTAACAGCTAAGCTAAAGGTCTTGAAGTTCATGTGCATGAGTACATGTGTGCCCATGCCTGTGTGTGCTAGTGCATGTGTACTGTGTCAAGTATCTAGGTACTTTTTTCCATACCTTCACACAAAAACACACATCCTATAGAACACCATCAGTTTACTAAATAATGCATGAAGGAGGTACTCGATTGACATGAAAGGAGACTCCAATAGATTCCTGGCAAGAATAGATGGTTCTAGAGAGAAAGAAAAGGCCACAGAAATCCAGTAAATATTGGATTATAGGGATTTCAGTCAGCTTTTGTAATTTGTTAACTAAAGTGAAAAGAACTTCCCGCTCTACCTGCAAAATAACACAGTTGCCAGGTGTTGAAGAGTCTTAAAAATGTTACCAGTACAAGAATTAGTTGGCACTTTAATTTGCCAATGGGTGACAAAGGATGGATTTGAACATGCATATTACCTGAACAGCAACATCTTGCATTCATGGTGCATTGCTACAGAACTTAAGCACTGTGTCTGTATCACCACTGTATCTCTGATAAAGAAGACAGAAATCGCAAGAACATTGCATCCCATCACAGTAAGAGACAATTTTATCAGATGATTCCACTCCGCTTGCCAGTCTAATTTGACGGGGACAAATTGGACCCAAGGTGACAACATTTTCTCTAAAATCCCATCATGCCAGTTAACTGACTCTTCGCGTTAGGCAACCGCCCTGAAGAGCGCATTCTGCCTGCCAAACGGCCAGCGAGCTCCACCAGCCACCCCTCTAGGATCGATCCAACCAGACACCATCTTCATCAATAGAATTAGTATTGACACAGTTCATTTCCGATGCAACCACAATGAGGTCTCACTTTTTCATCATCTTAATATTTCTTTGAATGCAGCAGACTGAGGTGGCTCCATTACACCATCGCTCACTCAATGCACATGCAACTCAGTTCCCTCTCTTCGCCTGCGTCTCCACATCTTTTCTTTCAGTTGTCATCCATTTGCACTGTCTCTCTCTTTGTCTTTCTCTCATTACCAGAGCCTCTCCTTTACAATGAGAGATTTTCAATCTCTCTCTAATCGTTCTACCATACACCAAGATCTACATTACCTGCTGAACTTTTTTTCTTCTCTCACTCTTTGTCTCTCTTTCTTTCTTCCCTCCTCTTTCATTCTCTTTAGGGTTGTTTGTATTCTCATTTCCTTGTCCACCTGGCACTTTTTCCTGTGGTGGCCATGCAGGCAGTTGGCCGCTATATTTGGGCCAGCCGATGATTAAAAGTGCTGGTCTAACCTCTGCCTCAGACAGGCCAATCCATCCCACAGACACCCCACCGCCGCCACACACGGGGAGGCTGAATAATTTATGCACAATATCGAACATGAAAGAAGACCTACTAACACTCTGAAGCCCAGCAGAACCCTTTCCAATCTCTCTGGATTGTAGAGATGGGTATACTGCCTCAAACCACATTTGTGTGTGTCTGTGTGTGTGAGTGCGTGCATACGTGTGCAAGCGTGTATACATGTGAAAGAAGAGGTTCTTCCTGGCTCCATCCTATTGGAGTCTTGCACTTCTGGATGCTTTCAAATTCCACAGACAGTAAATAGGGAGGGAACTCTAATTGGAAGCAGCGGTCAAAGAAGGGTCAAGGAGCACTCAGAAGAGCACTTTGAGGATCAGTAATTTGCTTAGAGAACTAACAAAATATTACTGTTTTGAGAAACATGTTGCCTAGCAACTCTGCTGCCAGAGAGAGGCAGCACATCCAGACTTTTGTTCCAGCCTGACAGGAACATACCTGATAGTCAATATAATCCAAGCCCTATAGAGTGGATGTGTGCTGGGCTGGGCTGGGCTACAACTACCTCCCAACACCGACAGCTTTTCAAGTCACCGCTGAGCAAGTTTCTACTTTCCATGAAAAGCTTTGGGCAAGTCCGTTTCAAATTCAGTGGGTTGCAAATGTGTCTTTGCGATAGAGGAGCTGTGCTGGAGATATAGTGCTGCCTCACCTCCCAAGTGCCCTCGTAGTTCTGCTTCTTGAGGCGGACGGCCCAGTTGTCGGGGCAGGCATCAGAACAGTGGTCCATGCTGAGGATAACTGGCCGGCTCAGGACCACCCCCGGGGGGCCGCAACTCACAACGGGGCTGAGCAGGGTCTGGCAGCCGGCCAGGGGTAACCTGTACAGGGCACAGAGACTGGGGTAGAGGGCAGCAACCGGATGATTGTAAAGCAGGGTGAGAGAAAGGCTTTTACTCACTGAGGTCTGCTGAGCCCACTGACTTAGACCCAGGTGTGATGGCTGAACAATAACATTATTAACACTATTATAGCGTGTTACACAAACTGTGCCTTCTGAGGCTGAATGAAGCAAGCCAGATAAGCAGCGGTCCAAACAATTCATTTAACTTAAATAGTACACATCCTGGTAAAAGGGGATGTTATTTATTTACATCCCTCCTCCACACTTCTGGCACAGACTCTTAAGCCTTTCCTAATGGAACAGTAGAGCATCAAAACAAACAGCCTGGCGGCATCCAGGGAAGACTGCCAGTTAGGCGGTGTTAAAGAGACCCACCTTAAATCTTCCTTCCTCTGAACAGTGAGATAAATCTCATAGATCTTTCCTCTGGGGATGGCCTCGGGAGGAATGAGCAGACTGATTCCTAATGCAAATAACAACAAAGGGGGGG
>OOFE01050511.1:11072-22192 GCA_900323365.1 Monocentris japonica
TATATTCATATAGGAACATAAAGTTAATGAAGCATGCATACATGATCTCAGTCACACGAGGCATTTCAACAGTTCATCATGTCATACTAACTAGAATCATAAGGGTACATAGAATCACAAGATACAATAAATTCTTCCACAGGTTTCTACAGTGTATATACACAGTTACCCCTATTGTTTGTGATACTCTGATGTACATCCAGATGACTCCCACATTCATTCATCTTCCCTCTTCATTTCTCTTAATAATTGTAATAATAATTGTGACTATTATTCTGATTGATTTTCATAGTGCTGTATGCCAAATGCAAATAACACAAAATGTGAAAGTGATGCTCGTAGAATGATATCCTCAACCTAAATTTGTGCAATATTCTAATGTTTAAAATACTAGAAATGGGCTTTTAAACATTAAAAAAACAAAACATTAAAAAAAACAATTCTCTGCAGGAGCATGGCCCTGGAACTCCCTCGCTATAATATATCTGAAGGTTTTTGTCACCTTCTTCACCCTTGACGTGTTTGCATAACTAAAGTGCAGTAAAATTAATTGGAGGTACGATGGTAAATAGGATGAACTGACATTGTGATGTGAATTGGTCACAGGTCAGAGTCAGCTATGGAACAGCTTCCCTGAATCAAAGAACAAGGGCTTCTACCTCGCCATTTTGCACAGACGTTCAACAATCATACAGGGAGAAATCCATAGAAAAATCTGTTGAAGAGGAAGATATATTAATTTCTCCACAAACAGTCATCTCAATAGTTCACAGTGCAGCGCAGTGACAAGAGATGACCGGAATATACCTGTGGGGGGTTGATAGGGTTGGTGATCACTACTCAATGATTTTTTCCCCAGGTGCTGAGGTTTCTGGCTTTCAAAACTTACTTTTCATCTCATATAAAAACAACCCAAACATTCCTCCAATTCCTATTGTTCATTGCAAACAACCTGCACCACAAGAAAGGGCAAAAGTGATGCCAATGACAAAGCAACTTGTTAACGAGTTGTTGCTATGAAGCTAAATGAATGCTTCCAGGTTAGAGCAATGGGAAAAATTCCCTTCTTTCCACTTCGTCCGAAATGACATGAAGTGAATGCAGCAGCAGCAAGTTCACGCCTGTTTTCTGGTGTAAGTCAAAAGGCATTCTGGTAAATGTAGGAAATCACTGACTGACATAGACAAGGCAAGTTGAGGGAAAGTGGGTACAATAAAAAAGGTAAATTACAAAACTTCATCACAAAATAACTCCTGGAATTAATTGAATATCACAGATTGATAATATATAACAGTGTAAGGATATCTGAGGGTGGAATTTTCCTTTGAGTCCACATAAGAAGCGTACAGGTGTAGTTTCATGAGTTTAAATCCAGGGTGAGATTGAGTTGACAATTTGAGGTCCACCATGCGGGGGAGAAGAGATTAGGGTGTGCTACAGTATTTGAACACAGAGTGGCACTAGAGCCTTACTAATACTCAATACTTAGAGCCAGGTACAGCTGTAGAACCTTCTCTGATACATTTTGCAGCACTGCAGAGAGAGAGAGCGAGATGTTGGGGTGTGTGTGCATTCTCAGACACACTTCATCTTTTCACCTCTCTCTCTCTGCTGCAGTCTGTAATTCTCCACATTTATACAGCACGAGTCCAACTAGCCGCTAATACTTACGGCTTGTTATGTAGCATCCAGCAATCTTTCATACAAAGTAGTGTGTGTGTATGTGTTTGAGTGTGCTCTGTCTGACACACACACACACACACACACACACACACACACTCTCTTTACATTTTACACTGCTTTGTACACACTACAGAACACATCATAGCGATATGGTGTGGACGGTAATAGTCACAACCTTGTAGAGATTCTGCCAGTCAGTCACTTTGGTGTGAGAGAGAGACATCCTGCGCAGAAGAGTCTACCACACCCACACCCACACATACAAACAAACAGACACACACACACACACGCAATCAATGCAGAGAGAGACTGGCTTTAGGCAAATGATATGATATCTATGTTTAAGTGGTGATTCAGCGGATAACGGGTAGGTGGACACAGAGATGGAGGAGTAGAGGCCATGAGTCAGAGTTTTTACTGGGATGTTTCTGATGTTACGTAGTGAGGACTGCAGGGTGCTGAGGGAGTCAGAGTTCCGTGGTGACGTGAAGAAACGTATCACTTCCTGCCTCCTGTGTAGCACTGCCAGGTCCTGTGTTGGCCGCAGAAACCACTGTCTGAGATGGCAGAGGTCATCACTATTACACCACACATTGAACTACTTCTTCAATGGCATCATCTACAGAACTAGTGTACCATAAAGCTTCCAATCAAGACTGTACCTCAAATAGTGGCCGGGAAGTGTGTATATGAAATAACGGCTGGTTCCCAGTAATGGCTGCTTAAAAAATATGGCAGGATAACCAGAAAGGAGTCCAAATTCATACAATATGTACAGCCTAAAATGTTATAAAAATATTCAGCGATGTTTCATTACCAAACATAACTACTTGGATCGCTACACAGTTTGTTAGTCAATACGTGACAGAGAGCTTTTTTGATTCACTTTTGCGGGTTTGGCAGCTTTTGTTTTCAATGTGTGCTCAATGTGATCAATGATAAATCACATTTTTTGATCATTATTCAGTTATTTGTTAAAGCTTTGTCTGTGTGTGATTGGACTCTGAAAGGAGGTGTTTCTCACCGTAGCAGTTTGGAGCCAAACTTGCACCTACAGCGATTTAGTATCCCTGCAACACACAATTAAGACCAGTTGTGGAGAGGTGTGTGTTACACTAACTGTACCACACACCTCTCCACAAGCCAGGCAGGGACGACCTGAGTACTATCAGAGCCACGTACCATAAAGACTGAGTCCCTCCTTTTCGCCAGTCTGCAGCTTGTACACTGAAGGGTGAAGTTCTGACTTGAAGATCTGCAGTACACTGGAACACATACAAAACGTCCACGCTGATCTCTCTCATCCACCTCTTCTCTTTTTATATGTGTGTGCTTGTCTGCCTATTTGTACGCTCTCACCTGTACGTGTCTCGGTCAACATACACCACACCTTTTCTATATTAAAATGAAACAAAATCTACATTTCAGAGAAGAAATATTTTTCATGCAACAATGGTGTCCTGTAAGAGAAATACCATAAAAGCACAATTCACTGCAGCATATACCACAGACATACATTGTTAGATAAGACCAGACAAGGAGTCAATGGCTCAGTATTGTGCAGTAAAAAGTCACTCATGAGTGCAAAAACTAAATGCACAAGAGGTTACATCATTTCAAGGTCTACACTATGTACTGAAAATCACAATCCTGCGTGTGTGCATAAGTATGGATGTGACTTACAGTGTGTAGGTGTGGAACTGTAAGATCGGAACTCCAACACTGCTGTCCTCCAGCTCCACTCCCACTCTCCTCCTGTCCAGACATTTTAGCAGAGCGCCCACTGACCGCAACTACCCAACAGGCACACACATAAACACAATAAAAAGATGGATACTTAGTGATCAGCTATGATGGGCTGATGGATGAGTCGGTATATGGGCAGCTGGCTCACCATCAGGAGCGAGTCAAATGAGATACAGGAGGAGAGGTAGGAGATTTTCTCTCTCTCTGAGATGGAGGCAGGGAGGAAAGGCAGGTGGGCAGAAAGTAGCCTCTGCTTACTGACCTCCAGACCTGCAACACAGGAGCTGTCCAGCCTTAGTCAATACAGGGATTAGTGCAGTTAGCAAAGCAATCCAAAATCAAATATTGAGAAAATCTGTGCATACAAACTGTGCATATAAATCCTGCCAAATAAAAGATGATGAGGACATTGGAATATTGTGGCTGTCCTTCTGTTTACCAAAGTCAACATATGGATAAGTCACCACCTCTGGTTTGTAGTCTGGGTTTGAACCTGTGACACAATAGAAAGCAGAGAGAGAAACAGAGAAAAATATTTGGAATTGAAAGAATAATTTATCCTCAACCTTGATATTGGTTTGCTTATCCTACCTCAAGACAACATGGTAGGAAACTTGGATCCATACAACTTGATGAAAAACACCACAAAGTAAGAGGCTATTACTGTCCACACCGTGTCACTATGATGTGCTGTCACAGTCACAGTTTATAAAGCAGCGATTAATATAAAACAACTCCAATTTCATCATACGTGCTGATGTGTCAGACACCCCTACTCTCATTCCAGTCCCTTTACCTTGAACCTACCTCTTAGATAGAACCTGCTCACACAATCCAAGTCAAAACACCTCATACCTCTCAGTCCCATCCCCTGCCGTGACCCCTCCTCTCCCAGTACTCACCCAGTCTCTGCATGAAGCGGACCATGCTGCGCTCCTGCTTAGCACTGGTAATGATTACATGGGGGCTAACCTCTTGGATGACTAAGAAAAAGAGAGCGGCAGACGGACACAGAAAAATAAGTAAAAGATAAGCATTTATGAAAAGAGGAAAAACAACCAGATACTGTTTGTGGAACTTGTTCTTTATTAGGAAGTGTATTGTCTACCTCTAGCCAGCAGGTGGAGCTCGTGGTCGTCAGGAGTGTCTGTCATGTAGTGTAAAGTGGAGTCTTTGCTGTCATAGTAGCACAAGCCGACCTGTCCCTGCTGTGCCAAAACACTCAGTAACACCTGGGAATAAACACAACCATACAGACAAATATATGAGTATGCAGGAATCTGGAAATACTGAGTGCTGCTGACAAGTGGGAGGTTTGAGCAAGACTCTTACTTCAGGTGACTCTTCCTCCTCTTCCTCTTCTCCATTTATGCTAGTGGGACCAATGCCTACCCCTCCTCTTGTGGGGTTCTCTAGCGCTGCCATGTACTTCCACACAGAATCAGTCAATTAAGTTATAATTTGACGCTTTATATTTTATTAAATTATTAGAGCTCTTTACATTTACCTGGCTTGCCAACTAGCTCGATGTAGCAACAGGTTGATAAATAAACAGCTAATTCAGCAGATTAGTGGCTAACGTTAATTCGCCAGGTGAACCATCTCACACAAGTGTAGATTAGCCAAACTAAGTGTAGATTAGCAAACAAAAGTGTTTATTTGCAGTCTTCATTCAGTTAGTGTACTTACATAAAATGTTGGGACTTCTTGTGGTTAAATCTGAATTATAATGGAGATGTGGTAAAAAACAACAACTGTGTGGTGGAAAATAATTGCAATGGTTATCAAGATTTCCCGCCGGAGAGCTCATCTTCAAGTGCGCTTCTTTGTTGCGCGTGAGGTCCTGCTCGTGGGCAACAGGTGTTGCGCGCTCCGGCCATCTCTGGTTCCAAAATAAAAAGGTGGATAACTTGACATCCAGTTGGTGATCATCATAGCCAAAAACATCCAAATAAACCAAACTCACTTATATTTTTAGAAACACATTGATTTCTATTTCTTCCTTCTTCCTGATACTTTTTAATGAATACTGTGAATTTATATCATAAAGATGTATGTCAGGCCAAAAAGGTAGGTAGCCTATACTATTCCATAAATTAAAAAGGTGAGTAAACTGAGCTTAAGTGGTAGTAAGTGGGAGCAACAAGTCCCCCATTCTGGTGTCCTGCAACTTTCCTCCACAAATACTGCAACAGTCACTGCAGCCAGAACGCTGCAGACCTGCATAAACAGAGCTCTTTTCAAACTACTACTTACGAAAACAGCCTTGACACCTTCAGATGGCTGGACATGGAACAGAAAAGTACTATTTGGACCACTGTATCAGTTAATATAGTCAGCAGCCAGAAACCTATCCTGACCTAAACTTTGATGTTCATGTAAAGAGAGATGGGCAGTCCTGTTCCTTTCCATTAAGAATCATCTATAAAATGGATCTGTTTCTATCATTTAGCAATGTGGAAAGAGACATTCAGACTTACCCTATTTATTCCTGCCTAATTCAGAAGAAGTCCCCCAACATCTCTAGCTTATACAGAAGGCAGAAGCTAGGATTTTAACTGGTGCTAAAAGAAGCAATCACATCACCCCACTCTAAATCTAAACTTAAGGCTATAGGAAACCAGTCTACTTATTGTTTGGTACAAGGAGCTCAGGCACATGGAACTAGCGTTGTCTTTTAAATCACCTCTTCCCACAGACCTGCTTTAATGTAACGCTGTTTCTCTTTCTATTGTTTTTGTTTTTACCGCTGTCCTCTTTTCTGTGCAACCTCATTTCTGTGTTTTGTTTGTCTGTATGGTAAAGGACTTGCTGAACTGATTTAGAATGTGCTTTTTATAAATAACATCTGTTATGTCTGTACATCTATCTGCCCTCCAGCAATTGAAAGTAGATTGAAGTTTTTTGGCCTATGTGTAGGAGAAGGTTTTGGCTGCTTGATGTTTAACCTTGGGATTGTTCTCCATGATTGCCTCCTCCTCTTTACTGACTGTAATCTTTGCATTCTTAAAAGGGAAGCTTTCACACCACAACACCGCTAAAAACGCAAAAAGGATTTCCTTTCTCAAGCTGTTGTAAAAGGATGTAAAATATAGAAAAGCAGATATGACAAAGTAAAATTAAAACAGACTGTGAGAAATATTTTACACAGAAAAAAAACACTCCAAGTTAAATTGTATAAATAGCAATAAATAAGATGAATAATAAAAACACATATCTTGCCATCATGTCATATGAATTAGGGCTGTTTTTCATGAAAAAGGAAATGGATTGTAAGTTTTGAGAACACTGTGCAGCCACTGACACAAGCTTTCCTATTGAGTGTGTATGTGTGTGTGTGTGTCTATATGTGAGTGCATGTGTGTAAGAGCAGGTTATAGGCTGGGAAGCAGGTAGTTCTGGAGCACAGGGGGTAGAGGCAGTTTGTCTGTTTGATTCTGCCTCTGTTGCCCTAAAAACTGTTGGATGGCCAGCCCACATAAAGCCATCAATGCAGGAGGATCACCTAAGGGAGAGACAGAGAGAAAGAGAGAGAGTAAAGTCAGTTTTGTACATGTGGTATACAGGTCAGAAGCTACAGTAACATTACTCCATCATTGCTATTGATATTGCTACTGTATTACTGTGTAATACGACACTCACGTGTGGCACCGTTGAGGTAGCGTAGTCGTATGGTGGCCCCTCCCCTTACACTGCTCACCGCTGGGAACAGCTCCATTCCCCGAGGGAGATCCTGAAATGCTATGCCAAGGAAGCAGCCATCAACAACGTATCCCAGGGTCCCTGCGTCAGCATCCAACACCAGTAGGACACGCTCAGGGACAGGGAGAGGTGCCCCTGGCCTCTCTGAGCTGGTCTGGATCTGCTGTGATGTGAGAGACTGTGACTTGACAAACTTTTCACCCTTCAAGTGACACCTCTTCCTTTCTCCCGGGTACATTCCCAGACTCTGACCGCCATGCCAAAGCTGGTTGGTTTTGAGTTCCCAGCCCCAGGACTGGGAGTCTCCACCCACCAGCGCATTGTACCCCAAGGCCTGCAGAGGGCAGTTGAGACTGGAAATGCCCATCACAGCATGACTTCCTCTGTGGGTGGGATTCCACAGTACCTCCCACAGATGCAATCCACTCTTAACCCCCATCTCTGCCCTCACCCCATCGCTGCTCTGTTCAACAGGTGTGCGTGTCACTTCCTCTCTACAGGCAGAGAGCAGGAAGTGAGGGGAACAGTAGGTGGCGCTCCAATGTGAGCGACTGTCTCCTGGGGAAACCGGAGAAGAGTTCAGCGCAACTGCCAGGCGAGAGGAGGCTGGGACAGCCAGTGGAGGGAAGGCTGATGAAGAGGAGGGAGGGCTGTCAGCTGTCATACCATACAGCCAGACCGACAGTTTAAGGCCCATTGGTACAAACGGTAGTCTACACTCCCACGAATTAACACAGCTATATGGGGAATTGAGCCTCAGGTGTTCCCAGAGCAGAACTGTGGAAAGAACAAACATGAGAATAATAATTGAACAAAGATGCAATTAATCTCTCACAGGGGAAATGCAGCCTAAAACAGAAGTCACAGATGTTTTCCTTTTGATCTAGGACAATTTAGTTAATATTTGTGAAGCAAGAGTTAAATCTTTGCTTTCATGCCCAAAATGAGATGTAGTGGTAGTGCAAACCAGTTATGAATTACAAATGCCACATCCTCGGAACTGTCACTATTTGTGAAAAATAATCAGTTTTTCATTCTATGTCAGTGTAACCGCTCAATCAAGTATCATGATGATGGTCTTCACAGATTAGAGTCTTGGTTGCTTTATTTCCAGCTATGAGATAAACACCTCTTTCGGGTGGATTTTCACCTTAAACAAAGCAAAGTAAAGTAAAGCAAAGCACAGCAAATTCTCTCTACATCTACACAATTAAAGATTTATTTCACCTCTTGGAACAGGTGAGTAACATCTGTGTCATCAAAGTAAGTAAGTGTCGTTATCCTTAAATCCCTATAAGCTTTAATTTAGTTTTTTTCAGCTTACCGAGTGGTTGGATATATTCTTTCTTCTGGATGTTGAGTTTAACGTCTGACAACCCCCTGTGTGCGTTTTTATAAAAGCCTCTTATCAAGCGGCTCTTACGTCTCGCCGCCCTGTTATCGTACGTAACGTAACCGTGTGTCGTCCGTCCGGTGTTTTGGTGATTTTAGGACGACCTCCGCAGCGGGAACAGCACAGTCCCATCATTTGAGACTGACGCCATACAGAGCAACGGTGCCAAGGACGTGAGATCCGTTGACGTGCTTGTCAGTCGGTGGAGATGGAAAAAAAGAAGCAAAAACGAAATGAGGTCAATGTGTTTGCTCGCTGCCTGTTTTCTGCAGGTCCGGTCTGCATCTACAGTAAAGATTACATACCTATTGTGCCGTTGCTACACCCCTTCTTTTCTCATTTCCCCGGTGCTGTTTTAACGCGTTCTGTAATGAAAGTATACGTAGACGGCGAAGCAAACGAAGAGGATCAAACTCGGACTTTTAATTGATAAGAATAGAAAGAGAAAATAGAACCAAAAGCGACTCATTTTCCCTCGTGGCGCGTGCGCACAAGAGAAGAGGGGTAGTGAGCTGTCACCTTAGAAGGGAGGAAACCAGTCATGTGAGGTTTTGCTGAAATTTGGATATTTATTAATCAACAATACTGAGCTTTTGGGATGATCAATTTGTACACTCAAATATGTCAAATGAAGATATGTTTTAGGTATTTATATAGTGTAGAGGTAAAGTGAGGAGGTTGACAGATCAGGACAGTATTCTCATGTGAATCCCCACCAGCATCTGTGACTTCAACCTTCTGTCCTGTATTTAAAGCCTGTAGGACAGAGGGATTCTCAGACAGATAAATGGCCTCATACCTCAATTATCAGGAAATGCTGACAGATACAGGAGAAATGACATGCGACAATGGTCCCTGGTCGTATTCGAACCCAGGACGTTGCAGTTATATGGTGTGCACCTTAGACCACTGAGCTGCTATGACGCCCAGATTATTGTTAAAAGTAAAGCCTTACCTTAACTTGTTGGCTCCAACACTTGCCTTGCTGATAGGGGTGATAGGGTGTGTGTGTGTGAAATGATTATGCCAAAGGATACACATGAAATAACTCACATGTGGGCCGAGTGTATTCAACCTCTTGTCTTGGGAAATCGACATAACTCTTCAGCGTCAATTGTACCTCAGTGTCATTTAAGGAACAGCCCACAATGACGATAACGTCATGGGGAACTGAAAAATAATAGTGGAAATAGAAGACAATTATAAAACAATGATTATTAAAACCATTGGTATAACCCCATCATAACCAAAAGGTACAAGTTCTTTTATCCAATCCTATTGTTCTTTCAGGCTTTAGTAATCTGTGTTACTATTCCAGCAGTCCAGGAGAATCATACGACGATAGCAAGGATTTTTTAGCTCATCTCTGTTACCATGTTGCCACATATTTACTATTAATGTTAACCACAACAGATGAGTAGTACTTTCAACACTCATTCTTACCTTGTAAAGAGGCACAGAAGATACTGAGAATCGGTGTGATAATGGCAGAGTGCTTCATCTCTTAGGACTGCCAGATCCAGGTCATGCAGACATTGAAGCGAATCTCTTAGTCTAAATGGAAGAATCAGATGTATTATTGTTCTTACTGTTGCCAATGAGGAAACTCACAGACACACTCACATGTGTTATTACTCTCTTACTTTCTAAAAACTTATGGTTGGCAAAAAGAAAATTATGAGAAAATTAAGAGACATTTAAAAGCAAGGTGCAAACAATTCAGGCATTTAAAGCAATTTAAAAAAGGTGTGTTTTGAAGGAGGGGAATGAGGTGGAGTCCCGGATGTGTTGGGGAGAGAGTTCCAGAGGGAGGGGGCAGCGATGGAGAAGGCCCTGTCACCCCCCCACCCCCAAATAACAGCAACTATCATACTAATTAAATAAACTGGAAAAAATAAAAACAAAATAGACACAACCAGATAATACTGAAGGGTAAAAGCAATATAACAGTAAAGACAATTGTATCGAAGCCATTAAATAAAAGCAAGTCAAACGTTTTCATACCCCTCGTCATAACATTGTGCGTTCACGTGCTGAAGGGAAGGTCTGAAATCCAGGACTTCTAAGTGCCAAACA
This sequence comes from Monocentris japonica, assembly GCA_900323365.1. Classification (NCBI taxonomy): domain Eukaryota; kingdom Metazoa; phylum Chordata; class Actinopteri; order Trachichthyiformes; family Monocentridae; genus Monocentris; species Monocentris japonica. The sequence goes on from OOFE01050511.1 coordinate 21,673, forward strand.
GCATAGCATTCACGTGTCATTTCGTCGGAAAATCAAACCTGGAAGGCAAATGATTAACAAACATGGAAGCAACTTAACAAGCTGATTCAGCGAGTTTAATTTAAACAAATTTTAGTTATGACAGTTAGGTTGACTAACGTATAATAAATGTGCATGAGCATATAAGTGTTTTCCTACAGCTGACTGACAAAACTTGAGAAGGTTAAAGGTTATCAGTGAGTCATAACTCCGGTAGCAGATTTTCTCTGACATTGAATGGCTCATCTGAAATTTCAAGGAGGAAATACCTTTTTACGATATATCCGATAGCACCCGAATGCACGGATGGTTATTGATTCGTAGAAGAATCTACAGTAACGTCAAAACCATTTTGCGCCTGCAGGTGGCACTGGAGCTCCATGGATGTTGGCGGAGCTGCTTGTGGAGTAGGCCGCCTGTTGGTGCTGTTCTAGGGCATGTGGCAGAGAGGAATGGGGCCGTCTTCTTCCCTGACCCTGGCCCGTTGATGGGGGGGGGAAAA
>OOFE01050511.1:35189-54515 GCA_900323365.1 Monocentris japonica
TGTTTATCTGTTCAAACTTGACAACGAGAGCGTACAAAACGTCACGTTGACAAAGCCATGAATCAGCGAGATGCCAAGAGCTCGCAAGACCACTATGGTTAATGGTCAATGATGGTTGAAGAAAAGCTGTTGAAAATCTGATGGCATTGATAGCCAAACATCACAAATTGAGCCTTTCTTTGACTATATTGACATATTGATATTGGATCTTGTGAACTCTGGTTCCTGTATAGTGACACTTATTTCATTTAGCTCAGTAGTTTTAAGTCAGATGAGGCAGTTTCACCTGACAATATTTACAGGTTAACCTTTTTCATTTCAGAATGTTATTTGTACTGCAAGCAGTGTACTGCAGCTGTGCAGTGCAACTTTTTGTGACCGCAAAGAATTTCTCTGACTTCGATGGAGATGGAACAGTAAAGCGCCGACTTATGTCCAGTCGGCTACTTTTTTATTAAAATTTTTAATTCTAATAAAAAAAATGTGATTAACAAGTTTAATTTGTTACGCGTGTACATTAACGACCGCCAGCCTCCGCTTCTAAATGCGAGCATGACAGAGAAATCTGCAGATTCTCTGTCAACTGTAAGTCTCGCTCCATGGATGTTTGTTTGTGTGTGTGTGCGCGTACTCAGCTGAAGGGTTACATCGGAGAGTTGTCTACAGCAGGGGTTCCCAACCACCGGGCCACGGAGTCATTCTAGACTCATTTTAGACCTTTAAAAATGCAAAACATCAGTAGCACCGTCCTGGACCCAGCTGGTGGCTTGCAGCCCCAGGACCCTGCAAAAACATTTCAGCTGAAATCAATTTCTCATCCCTGATAATAACACTCTAGAACAAATATCCAGAAGTTTGTCTCTCTCTTTTGCTATTTCTCTCTTCATCAACTAATGTCCTTCCCACAGGTCCTGTGCTGGCCAAAGACATCAGCACATACCACACAGTGTTTCTGCTGGCGATACTGGGAGGCATGGCTCTCATCCTGCTTTGCCTTCTCTGCCTCCTACTATACTACTGCAGGTGTGTGTAACCCTGTGCTCTAGCCTATTCATCCTCTACAGTCCCCAAAAGTTCACATCACAAAGGGCTGTGATGCTACAACTGTCAGTTGTTGCCAGATTTGTCTCATATCTTAAATGGACAAAGCCAAGGAACTATTTTGACAGTGTTAGGAATATGCAATGCATTGATACAAGACAATATTTAAGGCAGTGACCTGAAGCTGGTTATGTAGAACACATGAATGTGAACTCCGGTTTGCAAACACATTAATCTTGTGTAACACCTTGCTTTGTAATGCTATATAGTTTTTGTTTCTTGATGTTGTCCAATGTGTGTATATGTGTTTATTGTCACAATCTTGGCTTATGGGAGATGCAATGTGAGTAGTTTGGTTGGAAGAAGCAAAGTGGCTATTTTAAATTGAAACATTGTTCTGAATGAGCCATAATCTCTGCTCTGTCTCTCTGTTGTGCAGGCGTCGCTGTTTGAAGCCTCGGGTGTCCCACCGTAAGCTCACACTGTCCTCTGGTCTGGATGGCAGTAAGAGAGACCAGGCCACCTCCATGTCCCACCTTAACCTCATCAGCAGCGAGGTCAGTTAACCTCCAGACATCCATTCACTGGCTAGACTGCTCTGCGCTGTCCTTTGGAATATCAAACAGAGAGAGCGCTTCACTGGAGAATGATAAGCAGGGGCAGGAAGGTGGCATGGGTATGAGGGAGACAGTTTTTTGACCACAAGGGCTCTGTGTTGACAAGCATCCGCCTTCCTGAAGTGTCATTAAGCAAGACGTTGAATCCCTACCGGCACTGTTCTGTAGCTGACCCTGTGCTTTGACCTCCCTGTGGAGGAGGGAAAGGGAAGATGAATTGCTCCTTTGAGGGATCAATGTAGTATCATAAAAATGCTCTCTCTGTTTTTGTCTGTGATTAAAATAATTTCATAAATATTATGTTTTCCTTGGTTTATATTAGTATGACATCTTACCTAATGTGAGTATATTTAAAAAACGTTCATTGACTGAAATCTTGTGTCATTTTAGGTGCAGCTGGAACTGGTTTCCACAGCAACTGAACCTGACATGACCACGCCGATGCTGAAGCCCTCCTCCTACGAGCGACATGACAATCAACATCAGCATGAACTAATCTCCCACGGCAAACACAGCCGCTCCTCCCTAGGCAACAACAGCCGGCACGGCTCATCTCTTGGCAACCTGACGCCTCGTAGCAGAGACTACCGGCAGTCTGTAGAGACGTTCCCATTAAAGGCTGCTCTTTCCACTGGACCAGACAGGGGCTACCGTCAATCATACACCTCCGTCTGCTCATCCACCAATCAGATTTCAGATGGACTGTCCTCGGCACATCAGGTTCAGATGTCAGCTAGCCAGCTGAGCAAAGCTGGGATTGTTGATGGCACCTCCCCCTCCTCTCCCCCTCACTCCCCGAGCAGAGGGGAGGGATGTGAGTGTAGACACCCTGACTATCTCCTGTCCCGGTCTGTGGACCACCTGGAGCGTCCAAACCCCCCATCTCTCTCCCGGCCAGGCCAGCTGCTGTGCTGTGGCTCTGTGGACCTACTGAGTGGGGGAGAAGGCTACTCAAGGGTGCGTCCTACACTGGTGATCCCAGCCCACTACATGCGGCTGCCTGGGGAGCACCCTCTGTGTGGTCAAGCCCTGCTGCTACAGACTGATCAGCAGAGTGACCTGGAGACTATCCAGGCTGAGCTCAATGCCTCACATTCCCAGCAGCCCCTAGGGCAGTCCCTGACAGACTGCACCCCGGGTCCCACCAAACAGGGTGATGGGAAGGGGCATGGCCTGTCAGAGTCTCTGTCTATTCCAACAGCACTTGGGGAAACGTCTCTTGTGGAAATTAACAGCGAGGACACCTTATTGGCTGAGAAGACTTTAATGGCACTAAGGGGAGGGAAGCCTCTCCCACACCCACGAGCCTGGTTTGTCTCACTGGATGGTCGCTCTAATGCTCACATTCGCCACTCCTACATCGACCTTCAGCGGGCCGGGTGCCACAGCAACACACCGGGTGCAGGAGGCAGGCAAGGTGGCAGTGTGGGGAGGCATGGCAATGGCAATGATGCCAGTCTGGACTCCGGTGTGGATCTGAACGAGCCAAGAGCTGGGCGCAGGGGGAGGGAGGGAGAAAGGGAGGAAAGAGAGACTGATAAAGACAGGCCAAAGGGCACTGCTCCAGCCATGGCCTACACCCAACTAGTGTATGTGGATGATCTGGATGGGGGAGGCAGCGAGGAGGAGACGCCCAAGTGCAGCCCCCAGGACAGCACATTGGGACCCCTCCTGTCTGATAAGCCACAGGTTCACCGGGGGGAGCTGGGGCAGCAGGATGGTGAGCGGAATGGAGTAGAGGGGGTGCGAATACAAGAGGAGGTCCCTTCGCCTTCTTCCTCCTCCCCTGCCTCTCCTCCTCCCTTGCCAACGCCAGAGGGTGTGACTTTAAGGACTGAGCGTGCACTGCTGTCAGTCTCTCCTGATGATGATGTAACACATGACGATGGAGAGGAAGAAAAGAAGAGCCCCTGGCAGAGGAGAGAGGAGCGACCCCTACTGGCCTTCAACCTGAAATGACCCATGCCTAACGCTTGACCACTTAACTAAGGGTCCTCTCTGTCTAGACCATAACATGAAGGATATGTCAGTTTCATATGAAGCCCCTTATTTTCCTTTATATAGCACTGAGAAAATATGTCAGCACTGGGATCTCTACTAGTGCATAAAGAGATGGGACCATTCAGATCCTTCATGAACTTCAAGGTCCCTTTTATGAAATGACCACTGTCGGACTCTACTTTCTCATCCTATCACCACACTACATGGATAGACCACTGATCGGGCATGACATACAGATTGCCTGAAGGAAACAAATGAACTTGTGAGGCGAATAAAGCATTAGAATATTTTATGCACAACAGATATATGCCTTTTTTATAAATGTCCTGTAAGCATAAAGGAACTGGAGAATACATAGGGTGGTTCTCACAAAATAACGACTAAGAATCTTTTCTTGAGCCATATCGGCCTTTGTCCGCTGACCTTAAGTACTGGCTGAGTGAGAGCAGTATGTCAGGCGCTGGAGGCTGAGCTTGCCCAACAATCTACCACTAATAGAAACATGTAAAGCTGTACTTTAGATGGGTATATTTTTTAGAATTGAATCTAGCCTATCAGAAGGCCATGTGCGTTTGCATGAAGTGTGTAGGATTTGCAGTGTATTGTTTTTTTTTTTATTTTGGATGAAGGGAGTCGGACTAATGAAATCAAACCACAGCTGAGTCAGATAATGTGACACACCACAATGCTAGTAGGTAAGGATATAATACCACTGCGATAGTTCCACCCAAAAATAATAGTGAAGGGGTTTGTTACTGTTGAACCACTGACTGGCATATTTTGCTCTAAAGGCTATGCATCATTTTTATACAGTTGCTTGAGATGCCTTTTTTGTAATTTTAATCACACTATGATTTTAATTGCCAACATGAAGTATTTTACCTGAAAATAGGCTAATTTTGTTTTTATTCAAATATGTTAAGGGCTTTTCTTCTTGACCCGCCTTATTGTTAGAGCTTCAAACACACGCACATCTTTTACCTGAAACCAAACTGCTTTTGCTTGCTACATTTCACCACTATTTTAACTATTTTCTAGTGTTCCAAGTGCCTTTGAACAAGCTAACTCTTCACGGATATGTTGAACAGATTACCTTATTTATTTCTCACCTTCTTTTGCCTTTAGCTTTCCTCCTCTACCTCAGTCCCTCCTATCTTTCTCCCCTCCCTGTGAAAGAAAGCATGCAGTAAACTCTCTCTTCCTCAGCACTAGCATACTACAAGCTACAAGCTACACTGCAAACATCGTGGAAAATGCCTACCAGATGCAATTGCAAAATCATCTATAGTAGTCAGTGAGGCTTTATTCTTCTAGGGTGAGCAGCTTAAGATTTGATGTTTTCAGTGTAGCATGGGATAAAGCTAGATGCAGTGATTGTATGTGAAGATAAACTGCAGGTCATGTTAGTGCATTTCTTTGTTTTTGGGTTTTGAGTGTGACTGGTGTCTTGAATGTGGTTATGTGTGTCTGTTTATGTGTGCATTGCTGCTGGCTGTGAGTCTGCTGTTTTGTTGTGAGGCTGTGTTCATGCATGTGTGCTGAGAGACAATCAGCACATAGTCATAGAAATCATATTACAGAGTGTGTATAGTTCTTTCCCTTGTATTCCCTCTGCGTGGACAAAATGATGTATGAGCTTGTGCTGTGAATGGCATCCTCTTCTCTCTGACTATCCCAGAGCAACCTCCAATACTATGGTAGAGTTGCACTATATTTTACTGTACACAGCACCCTGAGTGTGTTTATTGGTTGCTTATATTATATTTGAAGCCTATTATTCTGAATAAACAGCCAAACCGGTGTCTTGCATGTGTATTCTTGAACATATTTGAAAGCAGTATTTTGCAACATTACAGTTTAGACCACTTCTGCTCACCTGACGAAGATGAACGTGGTTTTATGGTTTGAGAAAATCCACACCAGTTGTTTTCCTGTCAGATAGGTACATTCGGCCATAGACCTCCTTTTGAGGTCTTGTTCTGCAGAATCTCCATCTGAAGATTTTTGCTGGAAATGATTTGGTACAGAACTGGAAAAATGTTAATACTGTTACTGGTGAGAGTGAAACCTTTAGAAACCCTTAAAATTCTGTCACCAGTCTATCTTAAAGTGAAATGATAGTGAAATCAAACTATTCCTCGTTTTGCTGTGGAACCCCTTCAAGACCTCCTGGAGGTCCCCAAACCCGCTTTTGGAAACTGGTTTAGTTTATAATGCCAGCTGTAAAGGTAGGAGTTTGCCTGCGTTTTCCATGCGATGACCTCTAGATGGTGCTGTTTCCATTGTCATCTTCTTTGTTTTTCCATACCTCGCTGCCCGTGCCCTGTATCATACGGCGGCTGACTATTTTTTACATTTTCATGATGGCGGAGGACAGTGAGTCTGCGGCCAGCCAGCAGAGCCTGGAGCTAGACGACCAGGATACCTGTGGAATAGATGGGGATAACGAAGAGGAAAATGAGCATATGCAAGGGTGAGGATGGCCTGTCCAGTTTCCAGTAGGAAACGCGGTATTTCAGGCAGATTGTTTGTACTGCCTGTTTATGTGTGTGTTGTCGGGAATGGGAGCAGTGCAGGCTAGCGCAGTCGCCCGCACTAGCTAGCTAACGTTAGCTGACACCACCATAGCCAGGCATCTATTACAAGGCCTTCATTTTAAGCAAATAATCACAGAGAGGGGTAATGATCTGAGACGTTTGTGGGAGGGTTACACATTTTTGCTATTTTAATCCTCAATGCCACCACACGTGCAAATTAATAATTAGCGTACTCCTAGCTAGCTGGTGCCTGGACTATACGGCATGAGGATGACAGCGAGTCGCTGAAACAAACACCGTTACCTAACGTTAGCTCAACTGACATTCGTTGCTATGGTAGCTAGCTCTCTGGTTGTTTTGGTCCGTGTGTTTTAGAAAAAAATGTGAGCCCGAGTCAAACAAAACAGCCGTTCAGTTACGTACCGTGCGTGTGTACGCGTTTGTGTTTATATGTGTAGGAGTCCAGGGGGGGATTTGGGGGCCAAGAGGAAGAAGAAGAAGCAGAAGAGAAAGAAAGAGAAGCCAAGCTCGGGAGGAGCGAAGTCTGACTCTGCCTCCGACTCTCAGGAGATCAAGGTGTGATGAGCGGCAATCATGTAACGTTGAACACCCAGGGAGCGGTTAATTTGTCACCCTCTTACTGGAAAACTGGTGTGTCCATGCTGTTTATGTCTATGTGTCCCTACTGTACGTGTAGAACCCCGGCTTGCCCATTCAGAAGCTACAGGACATCCAAAGAGCCATGGAGCTGCTGTCCTGCCAGGGTCCAGCCAAGAGCATCGATGAGGCAGCCAAGCACAAGTACCAGTTCTGGGACACGCAGCCTGTGCCCAAGTTAAGTGAGTACTTACTCTGTAGGAACGGCTTGTTATTATCTGCAGGTTAGGCATGCCCTCACTGATTGCTTGGTTATTTAGCAAGCAGAAACACTGAAACAGCATTATCTCTCAGTTTTCAGCAGGATATTATTTATCTCCTTTTCTTGATAATGTTTTTGTGCACCAGTACCATCTACTGGTTATATTGTGTCACAGTTTTCATGCTCAAAGATATGTCAGCTGTGAGGTACAGTGGGGGTCCAGGCATACCCATTGGGCACTCCCAGTGCCATTGGATTGAGCTGTTTACATGATAACTATTGGAGGAAGAGTGTCATAGACCTGCCTGGTCAATACCGGAAGTGTTGGCTTTTGCAAGTGTCAGAGCAGCTGTCAGCAGCTTTTAATTTGTTTTCAACATTTTGGAAAAGGATGTTATTAACGGAAATGTTAGTTTAGTTATGGCTCAGGATTGGTTTAGGAACAGTATCATCAGAGTGGAATGCTAAAACTTAGACCTTATAGATCCATTGCAAATCAGACTGGAATGATTGGAAAATAGTTTCAAATCCCCCACAACCACTGTGCTGTTTGTGCAGATGAAGTGGTGACGAGCCATGGGCCAATTGAAGCTGACAAAGAGAACATCAGACAGGAGCCATATTCCTTACCTCAAGGCTTTATGTGGGACACTCTGGATCTCAGCAACGCAGATGTGGTGAGTATGGTGTTTGTACGTGTAAATGATTAGGTCACGCCCCAATACTGAGAGAATCTGGCCTAGACAGCTCAGTTGGTAGAGCATGAGACTCTCAGTCTCAGGGTCATGGGTTCAATCCCCATGTAGTGTAAAAAACTGTAAGTCGCTTTGGATAATAGCGTCTGCTAAATGACTGTAATGTAATATTTTTTTGTAGAAACGAAGCACTAAAATAAATTGACTGACTGTCTCTTTCTCAGCTGAAGGAGTTGTACACATTGTTAAATGAAAACTATGTGGAGGATGATGACAACATGTTCAGATTTGATTATTCACCCAACTTTCTCAAATGGTAAGATGTGAGTTCCTTACATTGTACCTGCCCATCACCTAGATGTTGTTTAGTCAACTGTCCAAGTCTGTAGTCTATTTAGACAACTATCTACTCTCCCACTAACCCTCTCATCCCCTCTCAGGGCACTGCGTCCTCCTGGCTGGTTATCACAGTGGCATTGTGGAGTGAGAGTGTCCTCAAATAAGAAGCTGGTTGGCTTCATCAGTGCCATCCCTGCAGATATACACATCTATGACACGTGAGAGACACAGTGTGCACTCACAATCTAACATACATTTTGAGCAGTGATACAAGTCAACTTTGACTTAAACGCACAAACCATTCTCTTTCCCCTCTGCTTCTCTAGGTTGAAGAGGATGGTTGAGATCAACTTCCTCTGTGTTCATAAAAAGCTGCGTTCAAAGCGTGTCGCTCCGGTCCTAATCAGGGAGATCACACGGAGGGTGAATTTGGAGGGAATATTCCAGGCTGTCTACACAGCTGGAGTCGTACTGCCCAAACCTGTGTCCACATGCAGGTACACTATGCAATATTCACACATAAAATACACAGGACATATAAAGTACTCACCTGTCTGTCACAGTAACTAAGGAGCGCTCCATGAAATCAGCAAGTAATTTAAAAAACATAAGCAAAAACATTTTAAAATAATATAATGTGCAAGTGCTCCTGCTGGATTTATGTGTTTGAAGGAGTCAAGTCAGAGGCTTTTTCTTGTTTGTTTTGTGTCTCTCTGTTCAGATATTGGCATCGGTCTTTGAACCCCAGAAAGCTTGTGGAAGTGAAGTTCTCCCACCTGAGTAGAAACATGACCCTGCAACGAACCATGAAACTCTACAGACTACCAGATGTAAACACCCATTACAACTTTGCACACTCAAAGCAGGATCTCAATCCAGGATCTCTCTTTACGATGTGCATTACAGGCACTAGTAACAACTCGCCTATTGCTTTCTCCACCCGTGTAGAGCACCAAGACCCCAGGTCTGCGGCCGATGGATAGGCGTGATGTCCGTCAGGTCACTGAGCTGCTGCAGAAACACCTTAGACATTTCCAGCTGGCGCCCTCTATGGGAGAAGAGGAGGTGGCTCACTGGTTCTTGCCACAGGACAACATCATAGACACATATGTAGTGGAGGTATCTGGATCTGTTTCATACCTCAAACTAACTGAAGGCCTTGTCTGTTGTTTCTGTTTTCTGTTTAACAAGTTGTTCTGTCTTTTTCCCTCAGGGTGCTGGTGGTGTACTGACAGATTTCACAAGTTTCTACACTCTGCCCTCTACTGTGATGCACCATCCTCTCCACAGGAGCCTGAAGGCTGCTTACTCCTTCTACAGCGTTCATACACAAACCCCACTACTGGACTTGATGAACGATGCACTGATCCTGGCTAAACTGGTAATGTTGCTCCGAAGGGACTCGTGTATGCAATGTATTGTATTATTATTGTATCGAAACACATGCTTACACCATTATATGAAACAGTTCTATGCTATTATCCAGTGTTCCCCCTACATTTAGTCTGCAGTAGTGGCACCCCACTGCAGGAAACCTTTCCCCCAAACCTAGAAATATAAGAAAATATTAAGAAGTCTTAATCTATTTTTATTGACCCTTTTAATATAAAGGATTATAGGGACAATGTTAAGAATCAGAACCAAACCAAGCTTTATCAGGGGTTTTCTTGCTACTGTGTAATTTATCATGAGACTCAGACTGCAACTTGTTATTCTATGTTTAACAGAAAGGCTTTGATGTGTTCAACGCTCTGGATCTAATGGAGAATAAGGTGTTTTTGGAGAAGCTCAAGTTTGGCATTGGAGATGGGAATCTGCAGTATTACCTCTACAACTGGAAATGTCCCCCTATGGACCCTGATAAGGTCAGTGGTGCTTTGTGTATGGTATGTCTTGAGACATGGCTGTCACCACAACGGCTGTAGATCAGTGTTTTACAATGTCAGGCCCAAAGATGAGACAATTAAAATGGGTCCTAAAATTATTTTGTAGAAATTAGTCAACAACTGCAAATTTAATTATGTCGGCAAAGATGTTAATAGTCTAAACATAGGGCAGATTTTGCCCTATTTTTAGCCCACAATAGCTCAATAAATCTTTCAAGGTCAAGAGGGGGAAAAAAACAGTGAATTATGCCTTGGAAATCATTTTTAATAATCACTCTCCCAATATTTTGATACATTGATATTTGAGAACTAATGATATAATAAAATTCATGACTTTAAGACTTTTTTCTCCTCACTGATCCTATGTCATATCATGTCGATATTCTTTTGGCATACTGCATCTAATATCAAGCTTACCTCTCTGTTTCAGGTTGGCCTTGTACTTCAGTAGCTAGTCAGTTCACGGCTGCTACACACACACACACTGATCAAGAGGTTGGGAATGACCTCTGGCTATTCCTTACCTGGACAGAGGTAGCTCAAGCTAGACAATGAGAACTACAACAATAAAACCAACCTGGTGATTGGGAAGCTTGCCTCACTTGAAGCAGTTCTCCCAGCACTTGTGTCATCGAGAATATTCTCTCAATTCACCTGGAGGTGAAAACTCTTAAATCATCAACATCCTGAATGTGAAGTCATGCTATGCCTGAGATACTCATACAGTACAGTGCTCCTGACAGACAGACATTACAGACACACCCTTATCAAAAACATAAGTTTACATACAAGAGAATACTTTGACGTTGTGAATTTTGCTGTTCCTCAGCAGGCCCTTGTTACAAGGGACAGGTATGTCAGTTAATTTCACTGACATCAACACAACAGATGTGCAAGTATCTTAATGGCTAATCTAAAAGTTTAATCACACCCAAACAGATCTAATTGGCAACTGTTGTAATCTTTTCCATTACATCCAGATGAACATTCATTGTAACCCCACTGCAGATGCAATTGCACACTTCATTATAAGAGGGTGGTACATAAATTGATAATTATTCCCTTCTTATTTCATTGTGGGTAAAAAGATTCTCTATTGGGTACTTTGGTTAGCCAAAAAAATGACTCATTAGCATGCAGCTAATTGCATTGGTTTGAATGGGGAATGCTAACAAGTGGTTTCTAGGGTAGCTGACGCATAAATGTGCAAACCTTTCCCCGCATTGTGACAAAGCCTATGGAAGAGAAATATCAGACTAAAGTTCAAAATGACAAGCTATCTCTTTAAGCATGTACACATACATACTCACACAGACCCACAAGCTACACACATACGCAAAAAGGATATTTTCAAGGAAAGACACATCCAATTGGTGCATTGATATACATGTTTTTGTTAAAAGTATATAGTTAAATGTACATTTAAAGCCAGATCATATTTATTCCTGTAGTGTGAGTTTGGGGTTTGGGAGGACTGATCCAAAGTATTTCCTCAAAAGTAGTGTAGATGTCATTGACTTTGGGGTTTGTATGGACAGTTTAGACACTGGGCTTTAGGGATTTTTGATGAAGAATGTATTGCATCAATGAAGCACAATTTTTGAGTTCTTGAGCAAAAAGGTCCTTATGGGGTAGTTGGCCCAAATTTCAAAACAAATGGGTTGTGCTACGTACAACCCTGGTTTTACAAATAAAGAATGTGAGTTGTTAATATGTTATAAACCTGTCTCTAGACTGAATATTTTTAATAAAACATTAAAACCACACGTCTTGTGTGGTTACGTACACTGTTCTGCTTATGCACGTCTTTGTAATGACATTCAGCCCAAAGTGATTTTGCTGTGTGTTGAAGCTTGTGCTGTCCAAAAGGAGCAGTGAGGCAAAACAGCTATTCAGAGACGCTAGGTAGAAAGGTTGGCAAATAGTATGCAAAACATAGAGGTGGCTGAATATGGCACGAATGATGTGCACTGTGCACAGGCAGGGCAGTGAGTATTCTAGCACTGAGAGCGGGACAACACAAATCAGAGGATGGTGGCCATTCACTGACTGCCTACTATAGCCAAGGTGGGACTTGGTTTGACTATAATGTATAAAAAAGGTTTTTTATAAAATGTGAGTGGTGCTGTCTGGAGACAGGTTCATAGCATAATAAGAGCTTACTAAAGTAAAAGTACTCAGTTGTTTACTCATCTTTAAAGCAGCCTAGGTCAATTTTCTTTTTAGTCATCGCCACTAACAAATCACTTGGAAATAACTAGCCCTTACATCAGAGGCTACCAAATTAGAAGCATTTCTTTTATGAGTTACTCTGACATATTGAAAGGGGAAGTGGCAGTAGCCTAATGGCGAGACAAGTTCGCCACTTTGACTCCCCAAAACAGTTGAGGAAATTTGGGTAGGGAAAGTACACAACTACTTTAAAAGTACCCTTGAGCAAAGCACTGAATCCCCAACTGCTCCAGTGAAGCTACACACAGTTAAGCATCTCCCAGGTTCAAATGTGTGTATGTATGTAACCCTCCCTCTGCTCACCTAGGAAGTTGAAGGTGTTCTTAATCAACTTGCTTGATTAAATTAAGGTAAAAAAAAATACTGTAAAGAATTGAGCACCACATACAAAGGATTTGGGGAACAATGTTCAGCAGCATGTATTCAGGGTGCAATGGTCAAATAAGCAAAAGCCTATATCACTTAGTGATCAAGGTAGGGAAATAATTTCTCTTGAAATTTGAGCCATCCTTTTTCTCCCAGGTGCATTTTTATTGAATTTACTGATTTTTTTCTGTTGTTGAATGGTACTGTATTTGCGTGTCTGAGAAATGTAGGTCAATTTTTTGTGTGTTGTGCAGCTAATTGTGTGAAATTCCCATTAGTTATATTTATAATTGTACTTTGTTCAGTGTCTTACGACATGATACCTGCCATGTTTTTCAGTATTTCCTAAACATTTCCAATTAAATAGGCAACATCAAAATTGAAGGTCAACAGTTTGGAGCTTGGAGCTCCTTGTGTTAGATTCACCAGCATGAGGATCTTTGGAGTGAAACAATCATTACAAAGTAGCTGACATTATCCTGTGTATGCTGCCTGTTTTTCGTTCTATGATTGCTTCTCATGACAAGCTGCTTGAAGTGTGCTGGTACACTCAAAGGTCAAACAATGTTTGCTTTGAGAAATTTACTTTGTCAGTTGAAAATACCCTTCCTGCTGTCTGAGCTTGCTTTATGTTTGACATTGCTGTTAATGAGGCTCTGCAAAACTAAGAGGTCAAGGCTGCTGCCATCTGTCTTTCAAATCTCTTTTCTTCTGTATGTAATGTCATTTGTTCTCATCCCTTTACAGATTAGCAAGGAAAGGACAAGTGCAGTTAGATGTAGAAATACTATAGCCAGTGCTTCAGGGTTTAACAATTTTTAATTCATTGAAAGATGAATGCGTGACATTCATAAAGAAGGATGTTATCCCACTGGCATAAATTTCACACTGAAAATGAGTTTTTTTGAGTCAATCGCGTGCCTCATGGATGTAGGTTGTGTCACCAATAGGTTGCCCTGCAGCTGTTGAATGAATTATGAGCATGTGTCAGTTTTGCTGCCGTGATGATTTTCAAATTGATATAACTAGCCACACCCTTTAGTGAGAGCTCAACCTGAAGTACTTGCCTTATTTAAAAGTTGTTTTTTTTAAGATAGCGGGGGGAAAACATACTTTTGAAATGACATGCAGCTTTCTATGACTGAAGAACAATATTTTTATTCAAGTCCATTGCAGGCTTTGAAAAAGCTGAAGAGCCTGTACCAGCATCATTTAGACATGACCCCATGCAAATAATGAATACACTATGTTTCAACACACGTGTCAGTTATACCAGCATGGATATTTGATTGAATAAACTCACTTTAAAAGAAACATGAGTGTTCTTTTTAACACAGCATGATCATTAGAATTACAAATTATCCCTTGTCCTTTACTACAAGACCTGTAAACTGATTCATATAAAAGTCTAAACTATGAGAATCATTAAAGTAATTCATCCCAAAAATCAAGAATTATATAATTGATTTGAGTCGAAAAATACTTACAGAGGCTAGCTTTTGACTGTTATGTGATAGCAGTGCTTCTACATTTCATAATACCCCATATGCAGTCTGCATTTTGTTTTGTTGGGGGGGTCACAAATTCAAATCACAAAACAATTAGAAGCCAGATCAATTTATATTCCTTCAGCTTTGCATGCTTTTTGCCAAAAAAAATCTATTTTGACACAAAACCAATTGAAGCTAAATATTTGAGCAGACTATCCATTTCATCTGTCTGGCTTTGATCTATGCTTTCTTTATCTTTTGTGTTTTTTTCTTTGAACGGTTAGGAATAACTCTTTTCACTTTGAGTGGTTGCAGAGTGCACAAGGCAGATTCAGTGACCTCCTGAGATTCACCTTCCCATTTCCTTTTTTGGCCTCTCTGACCAGTTTCCTCCTCCATCTCTGTTGTTGCACTGGGCTCTGTACCTTCCAGCCAGGCAACATCCAGTGAAGGCACTCTGGGGAGAATGGCATCAACTGTGTCAGTAAAAATCTCATCTCCCTTTGAAGTACAGTGCCGGAAACCCAGTGCCAGAACGCTTTTCAACCCTAGCGGTTCGGACACATACTCGCTCAGCCGTGGCACCTGGCAGGCCGGCACATGTCTTGTTGTGCTCAGTGCAATCAGGTGGGTGGTCATGTGTTGTGGTTTGACAGACTTGCACACAAGCACCAATTTGAGTTCATTCCTTTCCAGAGCCTTGGTGACCTCATTGATGCCAATGGCTAGCTGTCTTCTAGCGGTGACGTCGGTCCAGCCATTCTTGGAAGGATCCTGTACTTCTGTGTCCTGGCTTACCTGAGGAATGGATTCCAATGTTGCAGAAGGTTTCTTATTTTTTTTTTTCCTCCACTGGCGAAACACTTTGACCTCCTTCTTCTCAAGCCCAATGGAAATGAGTTTACTCTTCAGAGTTTTCAGGATGAAGTGCATGTCCTCTTGGGGAAGCGAGCTCCATTGTAGGTTAAAGGGTGAGTTGAGGGAAGTCTTTGCTACAATCTGCTTTTTCGCTTCCTTCTTTGACAACTTGCCTGGGGTGGCCATACTTTTCTGTAATTAAGACAAGAAAACTTGTGGTAAAGAAGAGCCACTTTCAGGGTTCCTACACCTTTTTGCTTTTCCAAGACTATTCCATGACATACAGCACAATTTCCATTAGCAATATTTGTCAGAGCCTATGTTGCAAATGTGACTGATGAAATCTGATCTGAATGTCCTTATTTCTGGTTACAACTATAACTTAGGACTGATACTGTCTGATTTGAGTTTGAATTCCTCAAAAGGAATACACTTTATGTATACTTTTTAATATATTTATTTTTATTCTGTTGTGTGTTATTATTCTACTTTTTAAATTTGATCCTAATGTTTTTTGCACTGTAGGTAGGGCTTGTAAGTAAGCATTTCACCGTATGGAACATGCCTACTGTATCTACTACATGTGACAGATAAACTTGACTTGGCCTGGATCAACAAGCAAACATTTCACTGGTTGGAAAAAAAGATTATCAACAAATTTACAAGATATTTCCAAAACTATGTGCACACATTCCATTTCCCAAAACTGTCAAAGCCTAGAAATAACTTTTTAATTCTATGACCCTAAGAACCCTGCACATTTCCATGGTTAAGACTATGGGGTTTTTGTAAGGGCCAGGGCCAACAAATAAATGTTGACTACAACATACTTTAATTATTTCAACTATAGCTCAGAATTAAAGTAGATTCAAAAACAGTCCAGTGGCATGATGACCAGTACACAATGTACCCGATATAGACACGTACATACAAATCGACAAAGCAACAAAGCTCCAGAGTTTGTGCCTCGTACAGAGTTTTCAGAAACAACCCCGTCCTGTACTGTAGCGGGCGAAAAGAAAGAAAAACGTCCCATAACCGCGGTGCTCAACACATATTACATGACATTCATGTTAGTTTACCTGGATCTGCACTCTTAACACGTCAAAAGCACATTTCTAGTTTTGCATTCGTGTTGCGTTCATGTCTTCAATCCATCAACATGAGTTGCCCATAGGGCGCCGCCATTTTGTTTGAATTGCAACAACTTTATTGAAAACGGGAACAGAATCAATAAAAAAGGAAACACGAAATTCTGCTGAATCCCCCCTTAGCAGTACATTTAATGTTAGCGCTGGGCTCCTTGTGAAAAAATGAAATCAAGCCACAATAACGATATAATAATGATTTAATGATATCTATGAAGTCTTAACGTTCATTTTGATATGAAAATTGCAGCCAGTGAACTTTCCTTCTTTTGTTTTCATTGTTGGAGTCGACTTTCCTCAACTCAGTATGGGGTCCCATGCCAAAAAGGACCAATAATTCCTGGAGTGGAAGTTTGTAGCCTGGTTGTGGTGTGCTGGGCTTTTGATCCATAATTAAATCAGTTTTGCTGTCGGCCTGGTGTCGGAAAAAAAAGAGTTTATAGTGACATATATATAGTGACGTACTTTATGGAATTTTTTCCTGTGGTCCTGCTATAATATCCATATAATATTCCTATACGGACTGCTATGATATTTATACTGTATCTTTCTCAAATTTATTACAGGTTTACTCTAACTTCTTTTTCCTATTCGCCTCCCTGGCTGTTTGATTTTTTGGCCGATAATAGTTTGTGGACGTGCTAATCACGGGACGAATGCCGATAGATGTTCATTTGATATGGGCAAGTAAAGTGTTGATTTATTGGACAGTGTGCGTATTGGGGAGCTACTGCGCAGCGTCCAGTCCAGTGACAGCAGCCAATGGCTGCTTGAAGAGAGCGACGCTCCCTCCCCTCTGTAGCTTCTGCAGGTTTTGGCCCACAATATTGCACTGCAAGCTCTGGTGCTATTACAGCCGCATAAAGCCGCCCAGCCGTTAGAGACTGGGTAAATAAATTCATCTGCACCTCAAGATTGCATCTGGCAAAATGTCAGTTCAGGTAATTCATTCTAATTATTGTTTTCATTTTGTTTCAAGGCGCCGGAAGTGCCTTATCACTGTGGGTTATAATAGAAAGGTAATTAGCGGTAGTATACACCGCTGAACTTCGCCTTAGTACGCCCTCTATTTATGTGATGTCATCCATTTTTTACTCTGGAGTGAGTAGATTAGATTTAAGATGTCCATCATCTAGCCCAGTGGTTCCCAACCTTGGTGTGTACCTGGACACCAAAACTGTCTGATTGCTTGAAAACCAAACAACACTGCATCATCATGGTCCATAAGAGCTGCAGGAAAACAACAAGCTGCGGGATTTCAGTCGAATTGCACTGACAAGATTTGTAGGCAGTAATTGGATTTTAAAGGAGCAAATGTAATACATGTGTTTGATATTGATTTTCATAACATCACAACATTAGAACAGAGTCTTAAGGTACAACTGAATTATTTCCAAGACATACCAGCACCCAATATTTCAGTCCCAAAATACCTCAGATAGCACTTCCAAACCCTCACTGACAAAAACCATTTTGGGTTTTCAGATAGCTCTAATTGCCCAGGGTCTGCTATAGTGTAGGCTATAATTATCAGTTCAACGTCCCAGATCTGTTCCTTTTGTAAAGTAGACCATTCAAGTAGACACAAAGCCACTCACAGCCTAGTCTCAAATAAAAGCCCATTGTTTATCTCTAATTTATGCTATTATAGGTTTCCTGGGTTCTGGCTGTAGATTACTCTGCTCAAAGTCTCATTCACAATGTTGTCTGTAACTAAGTAATGTTCACATTTTCATTTCATTCTATGCCTCCAAAGAGGAAGTATTCAAAATATAGAGACTTTTCATAGCTCCAATGTTGACTGTGTGTCTCCTGGACATCTGTTATATGCTCACCCGTCTGAAGGCAGAGTTCGAGAAGATAGCAGAGGATGTAAAGAAGATGAAGACAAGGCCAACAGACCAGGAGCTGCTGGGAATGTATGGCCTTTATAAACAAGCAACCGTCGGAGACATTAACATTGGTACATATTCACAATTCTGAGGGTAGCCAATGAAGAAAATCACTTTAATTCAGTGTTCTGTAAATTATGAATGTTTTATGGTTTTCTTTGTGCTTTCACATGATCCCAGATAAACATGGGATGATGGACGTGAAAGGAAACGCCAAGTGGAAAGTGTGGAACTCCAGGAAAGGTAATGAAAGGAAATCAGGGTTTAGCCTTCAGATGGAAAGGAGTAAACTGGTGCTTGCTTTCCAGCATTATTTCTGTCAGCATTGGAAGCACGGTTAGGATATTATCGTGTCACCATGAGTGCCATACTTGCGTATTAAAAATTACCTCTGGGATTCATTACAGCAAACTGAAATGTCAGTACTCTCCTATAAAACAATGAGGGTAAAAAGGCAGGGGCCAGCACTGAAGATGGGATTTAACAAGTCTTGTGGAGACTTTGTGTTTCTTACTCTAAATATTCTACATTTATATTATGTATTATGTATTGATTTTACAGGAATGTCCAAGGAGGATGCCATGTCAGCCTACATTACACTTGTTGAGGAAATCATCAGCAAATATGGGATGTGAGACTTGTGAACTAAATTGCCATAAGATTCTACTAACTAGATAATTACACATTAATATGATTAAGATTTTTTTCACATTAATTTATGTATTTAAACAAATCCTATGCAACTTTTGATGTTGAAAATATTAAAGTTACTCAATACTATTTAAATTAATTTTTGTAGTTTATTCTTGTAATAATAAGCTTGAATCTTACCTGACTGGAAGAAATTAGAATGTTGGAAAAGTAAAACACTGTCAAATACACACCCACACTCACATACATATTTATTTTCACATTGTGAAAATAAAACATCTTTCCTCAACATTTTCGTTGAATCTTTTGACAGCATGTACATACTGTGTCAGTACAATCCTTTCTTTGCCTTTAAGATACAAGGCACTATAAACACATGTAAAAGTAATGCACCCTCAGTTTTGAAGATTGTTGTTGTTTTTACTTGCTTTAAGTCTTAGCTAGAGATTAGTGGTAGCTTAATCCAATAGAAGGAAGAATGGCAGTCATTAATGCGTGATGACAGGGTGCAGTGAAATACCCTGTGGAGGAAAATGTGAAGCAAGCATGGATATCTTTGTTCCGAATTACCAGATACACTATATGGCCAAAAGTCAGTGGACACCCCTACTAATTATTGAGTTCAGGTGTTTCAGCCACACCCATTGCTAACAGGTGCATAAAATCCAGCACATAGCCATGAAATCTCCATAGACAAACATTTAGACTGGGTGG
>OOFE01050512.1:13443-51621 GCA_900323365.1 Monocentris japonica
TGCTGGAAAAACAAGTCCGATCCATGGAGGCCCCACCTCGCAACTTACAGGACTTAAAGGATCTGCTGCTAACGTCTTGGTGCCAGATACCACAGGACACCTTCAGAGGTCTTGTGGAGTCCATGCCTCAACGGGTCAGAGCTGTTTTGGCGGTTAGGGGGACCTACACAATATTAGGCAGGTGGTTTTAATGGTATGGCTGATCGGTGTATGTAGTAATATTAATGGTACATATATTCAGATCAGCCATGTATACTGTTACGTCATTGCATCCGAACTATCATGATAACTAGTTACACTGACAAACTGTCACATGCCTAAAGCTTTGGATCTCACTTCCAAAAGTGGCGGGGGAATTGCTTTATCCACTTCACTTAGCCTTAGATGAGACACAGCGTTTCCCAGATGGTAAAAAAAAAAGGAAGGAAGAGAAACAGTTTCTGTGTATAACTGGCAAAAAGCTTCAGAGGCTTGCCTTACATAGCCAAATCATCTTAGGACAAGGAAGAAAATTGCCCAGAAAACAAAATTATGGGGAGTCCTGGGGGAGTACAGCTGGAATGGACACGCCCTCCTTGGCTGATATTTTGGGTTGGCTTCCTGCTCCTTGGCCAGAAATGTTTTCTCACCACTGTCCGTCATTCTGATATTGTCCTGGAGCAAAGACAATCCTCAATTTCCCTGTATTATTTCCATGGATTGCTGCAGCTTTCATCTCACCAATATCAAAAGACAAGGGCATCTATGGTCAACCTGGCACACAATAAGCAAGCGGACAACCCATGCTGTAAACCTGATAGCAGTGAAGTTGACAGCATCATGAATTCAATTTGATTCTGTCGTGAATGTGGTTAAGCAGGAATTACTCCTGGAATAATGCAGTCCCGTATAGCATATTCTCATATTCCCATGAAAAAGCTGGGATGGGGGGG
The DNA here is from genome assembly GCA_900323365.1 of Monocentris japonica. NCBI lineage: Eukaryota > Metazoa > Chordata > Actinopteri > Trachichthyiformes > Monocentridae > Monocentris > Monocentris japonica. The sequence goes on from OOFE01050512.1 coordinate 14,376, forward strand.
GAAGAAAAAAAAAAATCAATATCTCCAAGTCACAATGACATGACATCCCTTTCTCTACTCCTTTCTTACTTCACAGCCTAGTTGCAAGACTGTAAAGCCAAGTGAGAGCTTTCTTGGACAAGTATGATAACAGCTTGTATCTCCATTCATTGTTGCCGGTCAAGTCAGCTTTCTGCAGATTCCCATGCAGATCACATCATGAGTTGTGAATACATATTGGGTAGCAAGAATATAAAAAAAACATAAGCTGACTTGAGCTGAATACATTGCAACAGTGCTGAAGAAGTCCAAAATCACTAATATTCCTGCAGGGGAAGTGTGTCTGTGGTATTTAAGAGTGAGTTAAGTGACTTTATGGGCCATTTATCGCCTATGTACTATTCGTATAGGGAATTAAAGTTTTGTATAGTAGCCTTCTAACGTTTATGATCAGATTTGTGTACTTCTCTTTCTTTAGGGATATATGTGAGGCAGTGTCGGCACCAAGGCGAACGGGCAACAGTAACTTTGCTGCCGTGTACAAACATGAAATGAAGACATTTTAACGGCTCAAACACGTCCAACAACCAGAATATATAACCTGCTGTAAAACACGTAGGCCTTTTCTATCAGCAACGCGTGTGAAAGCAGTTGAATCGAGACTATTTAAAACTAGACACACCCTCTGTGTAAACGAACTAAATGTGGGTCCGGGATCTGAACAGTCCGGTTATCATGAAAGCTGGTTCGTATCCACTGCAGTAAAGCTCCGTCCTCTGGTTATTTCTCCCTAAAAAGCAGGATAATTTCACAACCGTGTCCAGTTGCTTTATTCACATTTCCTGTCCCAACATTCACCTCCAGCTTTCACGACAAAGGAGATGATAACGCGGTGGGATATTCATACATTTGCGCTCACTTACCTGGACATAATTGTTCTCGCAGTAGTCTGCTACTCTGGTGAGGTTTTGGTAACTCTCTACAAGCGCTCTTTTACCGGCCGGAATCTCTTCCTCTAACAACATTTGTAGCTCTGCCATCTTACATCTCTCCGCAGAGCCTCCCTTTGCCTTCCCTTTGATTGAAACAACCACCAGCTCTGCCTCGAAAATAACCCTCCTTTCCCTGCTATTGTGGGAATCCTGCCCTCGCTTCGGCGTAGCCAACCAGCAAAGATCGTCTATGTTTCAGAAGGGGTGTCACTCAACAGGGAGCTGACGTCGACGTCATCCCCGCCCAGTTTTATTGGGAAACGAAGCTGACGTCACTTCTGTCGCACCTCTGGTTCACTTCTGCCTATTCTAGTACATTACAGATTACTTGACACAAGGAAACTACTAACCGTACGGTTCTGGTTCTGAAATATGTCGTAGAATGAGTTGATATTTATTCATCGACTACCTTATATATACATAATTATGAACATAAATGTGTATATCTTATGTTGGCTTAGGGAAGAGAGTGGTGAAAAGTGAATTTCAACACAATCATTTGCTTTGTTTAGACGATATAAGATGTGTTCCCAACCCCCCGGGTCTATGGAAAATCGCACTAGCCACCTAGCTGCTAGTAAACCAGTGGGCCCCTTCCAGTTCCAGTGTGCGCTCCTGCTCATCACAGAAACATCAATTTTAACTTTTTGGAATAATACTTATACTTCCAGATAATAAGGTCCACATAAACCATAGATGTCTGCTAAAGGAGTTCATATATCACAACTTTTCCAATTCATTGAAAGGACACTGTGGTCGGACGATGACATTTGCAAGTACCATGAACTAATGGCAGAGTGAAAGATCTTCGCTTCTTTCTGCTGTCTGTTTATCACCCACCCCCACTAGTAAAAAAAACACAGAACAAAACCTGGAACCTGACGAGAGGATGCCGGGATTTGTAGTGTTACACTGCGCAGTGGCTACAGTGGATGCGTGAAATTCGTGATGCCAAAGATATATTGTAACGTTACATTTAATTTTACTAATCTTAGGTTTTATCAGTTTATTTGCTTAATACTCCTCGTGAAAAATTACTTCCGTCAACTCCATAAGCCGCTGACTGTACGAAGCGGTGTAAAAATGATGCATTGTGGAGCTTGTAGGAAGTATTTGGTCGCCGTCTTTGCAAAGTCCACACCTTTCCTGTAGAGAACTACAACTCCCTCAGCACACTCTGCTTGGCGTTATTTTGCTGTTCATGGCGACTGTTGGTGAGCTACAGACAGGTCGCCTCCTCACTAGCAGATAGGATAGGTCATTTCATGGTAAGTGCAACCAAAATTGTATCTTTTCGTGGAGAATTAACCAGTATAGATGGTATTTATCATAAATATTTGTAGAGTTTGAGCCACGTCACGCGCTAAACAGCTGCCCTAGATACGCAAACGACACAATCTCCTCCTACTGGGGTTTTTTGGCACAGCAAGGATTTTGTTGTTGATATTAGCATTGCAAAACAGTCTAATTCCATTGCCTGATATCAGTAAACTGTGTAAAAAGTGTCACTACATTTCTGCACGTTTCCCATAACGCAGTTGTGTCTCTATTGGCCTAGGTTTTGTGTTGACCATCTCAGTGACGTGATGGAGTGTGTTAGTATGGAGGATGAAATGCGCCTGACAGAGCTGAGGTTTGAAGCAGCCGTGAAAGTGATCAAGAGTTTACCTCCAGACGGTGAGTACAAGTCTGCAGCACTGTGGAGCAGTTTAATCCAGTGAGACCAGTTGAACAGAATGGTCTCATAAGTTGTAGGGCAGCTTGGTTCGCCTTGCATTGATCTTGTGAGATTTAAAAGGCTTAACCACTTAACAAACAGCGTGTTGCTGTTTTGCAGTGCAGACTCGGTCCCCTGTCAGTCGTCTAGCACTTAATACAATACATTATCTCTTTGCAGTACATGTAATATTCACTTAGAGTCTCAAATCCTTCATATTTTTGGTGTTGATTATGATGTTGTGCAGAGAGACGAAGAAAAGACTATATTACTATATTTCAGGAATTATAAAAATAATGCAAAATGCACTGTGAAATTCCATATTTAACATTTAGTTTCCATTCATTCAGGTTCTTTCCAGCCCTCCAATGACATGATGCTCAAATTCTACAGTTACTACAAGCAAGCCACACTCGGCCCATGTAACATACCCCGGCCTGGCTTCTGGGATGCTGTTGGCAAAGCGAAGTGGTAATGGCAAAAGGAAATGGATAGTCTGTCAACAAGTTTTTATTTAAATGCACACAGGGTTCCTACGCAGGTTTGGGAATGTATGGGGAAAATGACGTAATTTCCAGGTCTTGATAGGTTTGGAAATTGCACAAAAGTTGTTGGAATAGGTGGAAAAATATTTGCGTACTGTCCCAATATACATGCAACACTTTTTTGATTTTAATCTTTTGAGTGATATGGCTGAGGAAGTAGGGGTAAGACAACTATCTGTAAGTCACATTTAACACCACAATGTTCAGAGCAAATCAAGAAATCTAAAGTCTGGAAAAAGTATGAAACTTTGAAATTGAAACTGTGTAGCAACTATGTGCTGCATGTTGCTTTTTTTATCCACTTTATTCTAATAGTGCAGAACACAAAATACAGTTAAATTCTGCTCTCTGGATTTTCTTTTGAATGTTACTCCCTCCATTTAGTCTCTGTGAAGTGATCTCTGGACTTGTGTATAGTGAAAGAAGGAATGGAATGTAACCTGTTAACCCACTTCCCAAAAATCACAAAAGCGGTTCTTTTAGGAATAGCACCTATAGTTATCAGTGATCTGATTGATTGAGTCCATCACTAAACTCTGTTTAGGTGTCGTCCATTAACAGGACATATCAACCCCAACTAAAATGACTACTGACAAAGTTGAAAAGTGGAATGGAATTGTCCAAAACTGGTTTAGAGGAACTGCAGCCCTTGTATTGAAGAGGCCTTTTTACTTGATACCGTAATCAATGTTTTTTTATTATCGTTATTTAGGGATGCGTGGAATTCTCTTGGAGATATGCCAAAGGAAGAAGCAATGGCAGCCTATGTTGACGAAATGAAACTGGTATTTTTATTTTCACAATAATTTATTTTTACTTTATTTTTACTTTAATTATTTTTAATTATTAATTCTAACTTTAATATTAACTTTTTACTTTAATTTATTTTTAAATTAAATATATTTTTTGTTGCAGTGTTGATACACAGGCATACCAACAATTTCTTATTGAAGTTGAACCTATTTCTTTTGTGTGGTTTTGTATATTGCTGACTTTGACATTGAGATCAAGTCAGGTTGGTGCTAATTGTGTTTGTTCTGTAGATCCTCGAGGGCATGCCCATCACAGACGAGGTCGAGGAGCTCCTCCGGGTCCTTGGCCCATTCTATGAGCTGGTGGATGAGCAGAAAAAGATCTCTCACATCTCAGACCTGAGCGCAGGTACATTTCCTTAGCTTAGTACATTCCATCTGTCATTTACTGTATGTGAAATGTCAAGAATGTGGAGCTTAACCTTTTTTAATTTACCTCTTATCATATGCTCAGCCCGTTTGACAAAGTTTGCTAGGCAACTTGAAGGCAAGTACTTTATTGTGTGTAAATCCCTAAATGGTTTCCTTTCATCTGGTGTTGTAGTTTAGTACGACGTTTGTCTGGTGCCGTAGTTCAGATGCTTTTAGCACTCATTAGAAATCCAGTTTTGGATGCTAGATTAGTGGAATACAGACTGTGGTTGAGCACTTATAGGTTTTACTTTTACTTTCAACTTCATTTGACACAGATAAATCTAAGCTGTGCTGAGTCACTGAAAACACCTGTGCTTTATTCACTGTTCCTAAACTGGATGAGGAATTTGTTCAGTTCATTGCTCATTGTTCAGGCTCTTCATTTAGTTTGTACAGTGATGCTAGAAATGTAGTGATTCTCAGCTTTCTAAATAAACACTGCGTGTAGTTTCCATTTAATTGTAATGTAAAGAAGGTACAATTAACCTTACCCTTAAAGGAGGCACTGTCAATTATTGTCATCTTGCAATAAACCCGGTCTGGTTGCACAGGGTTTGGGACGATGCTGACATCAAAGAGTGTCACAAGGAGCATCGTCAGAAACTTGGAAATGAATGGCACCCTGGAGAGCCGGCCTGCCAGGGTCAATAAGCCCCTGGAATTGAGGGAAAAGGAGGAGGACGAGCAGCAGGAGGAAGAGGAGGAGGAAGATGAAGATGAAGAAGAAGAAGAAGAAGAAGCAGTGATAAAGGAAGTCAAAAAAGGTGATTAAAATGATTAAACTATCAGGAAGTGGGGCGGGTGTCGGGAAATTGTCAGCAGAAGAACATTTTGATTTTCTGATGATTTTATTTCAGACAAGAAAGCAGCAGCGTCACTGCCAAAGAAAAAGGGGTCAGCGCGGAGACCCAAAGTGCCCCTGGCAAACGGTAAAGTGGCTAATGGGGTCGTCCATCTGACCAACGGGAGTCACTCCAAGGCTGCCCTGAACAGTGATGACTCCCAGGAGGGTCCGGTCAGCTCCAATGGGCTTCAGCTCAATGGACACCACTTAGGTAAGGAACACTGTGTTGCGCTATAATGTACTGTACATCCTACTTTGAATTATGCTTTGATCTTGCACTTGGTGATTTCTATTCAATGATCACATGTAAGCACAGCAAGTGTGACTGTAATGCTTGCAATATGCCCAAGCTCTGTTTCACTGAACTCACAAGATGTCTATGAATTGTTTCAAAATGGTCACTGAGGACTCTGTACTGTACATCACCACCTCGCCCACAGTGGCTGCCTGCGCTTGTGTGTTCTTGGCCATGTGATCGCTTAATCTGCTAAGCTTTATTCCCAGAGCTGTGGCAACTCAGAACGACCACTGAAACTTAACACTTAAAGGATAATTCCGGTATTTTTAAACCTGGGCCCTATTTATATTTTGGGGTCTAAATGACTAATGGGTACAAAAAGCCACTAAACGGGCTGCAATGGCTGCAACGTAATCCTTTGGGGCAGCTGCGCCCAATCAAAGTACGTCCACTAAAAGTGCTTGTTTTTGCCACTACAGGCTCAGATTGTTATTCGAAGTGTCTGACAACATTACGGAAAGGATCCCTACAGAGATAAACCTTTGTTAACCAGAAATGGAAGTGTCGCTCAAGGAGAAGTCCTTGAGCGTGAGCCTGTTTGAGCCTGTCAGTGGCAAAAACAAGCACTTTTAGTGGACGTACTTGGATCGGGCGCAGTTGCCCCAAAGGATTACGTTGCAGCCATTGCAGCCTGCTTCGCGGCTGTCGGTTGAGGCGATCTACTGGACCAATTCCAAAACTTGTTGTACCTATTAGTCATTTAGACCCCAAAATATAAATCGGGCCCAGGTTCAAAAATACCGGAATTACCCTTTAGCACATCAGCGGGTCCAGGGCCAGTTTTAATGGTTCTGTTGAACTAGCGTAGAGTGAATAGCGCCCCTCCTCCATGTTAGTCTATTAATTACATTGTAGACAAGCATTCAGGAGATCAGCAGCAAAACGTACAGAGTGGAATAGTTCTTTAAAATAATTCATCTGCAGGAGGGCAAGTCGGATCCTTTTCAGATGTTTTGTGTTTTGTACCAACCATAGATCCCAGTGGGGATGCGTCCAGTCCCAATCACCTGGCCAGTGACTCGGACAGTGAAGTCTACTGTGACTCAGTGGACCAGTTTGGCCAAGAAGAGGCAAGACTGACACACACAGACACACAAACGCCTTAAAACCACTGTGAAACCATGAACAAAATAATCTGTTACATTTTCATATAAATACATTTCTGTTTTGCTACTATCGCCAATTGATATAACACAATAGTGACTCAACCTGTACCCAGTTCATGAAAGCTTCTGCATTTGCTGTTCTAAACACCCGGTGTTGGTTAGCTGTTTTCTAGTGTTGTGCCAAAAATTGTTTCCGCTAAAAAAGGTGCTTTAAATTTAAATGTTTGTGAATTGTTCCATCACTGCCTTTTCAAATGGTATTAAAAACATTTCACAGGATGACAAATAATCAAAGTAGCTTACGGAAAGTGTTCGTTCTTAATGAACGGAGATCACACTTATTTCATTATCTCAAGCCACAAACGTCCAATGATTCTACAAGGAAGAGGTCAGTCTACTTGTCCTTTTATTAAGAACAATTTCCCCAATGATAAAAAAAAAATTGGCACAGCAACAGGAAAAATCCGCAAAGTGGTTTATTTAGAATAAGAAGAAGAACTGGGTAGTTAGCATGAGCACACACTGTTTGATTGACAGGTGATCTCTGGGAAGTGCAGTGCAAATAAAGAAAAACAAGAATCTTGCGGTTTATCATTTGATAGGGATTAGGGATTGTGTTACAGTGGTTATATATCTGCTATTTCTGAAATATATCTTCACACGTGTCCATTTTCTCCAGAACTCGGAGCATAACCGTTCCATGGACGACCTGGATGAAGAGGAGAACCCAGTCCCGCCACCTCTAGAGGAGCCACAGGCACCACAGGAGACCCGTGAGGATCTTGGTGTTCCACCAGAGGGCATCCAGTGTGGAGGAGAGGATAGAGAGACCAGCGGGATGATCTCTCAGAGACAGAGGCTGAATGCAGACATGCCAGACAGCTCTTTGGTCAGAAGAGGAAGGGGTAAGGTTGCCCTCACCATGCCTTCACACTGCAAGCAACTCGGTTGACCGATTGCGGGCGATGCGAGAGGCTCCAATCGCATCTGTGTAGTGGTCTTGTGCAGCTACAACGTTTTGAACAGGCAAATCATGTATTTTTGCTTTGGTATTTCCTTTCAAAACGTCACATTGGTTTGATGAGTTAACATAGCCTGCTAGCACACGCTAATTAGGTAGCATTAATCAAAAATAAACAGAAAAAGTCTGTAAAATTACTTGGATGCAATGGATGAAACCATTCTCCAAGCATCGTTTTTGAGATGCTTATCCCTGTAGCCTTTCAAATAAAAGTTGCAGAGAACTGTGAAGCTTTGAATAGCTGGAATCAACTTATTGCCATTTTGCATTTGCCAGGTGGAACTATTGTTCATGATACAAAAACCTTTCTCAGCCAACAGGGTTGCTTGCAGTGTGAACACGGTTAAAAAAATTACATTTTTTGATGCTCCAATGAAGTAGGTAAATGTGTGCTTTTACATAGACAGTGTGTGCACAGTGTTAACACATCTCTGTGTTTTAGGCTCCAGGGCTTCAGGCCTCAGTTCTGGAACCTTGGGGCCCATGCAGGGTGGTGGAGATGGGGATGGGGAGCGCTGGGGAGGAGCAGTCACACCCAGAGGGAGTTTGAATGAGCAAATCGCGGTGGCGCTGGCCAGACTGCAGGAGGACATGCAGAGTGTTCTGGAGAGACTGCACACCTTGGAGGCTCTTACTACTACCCAGGTCAGACCTGCCATTCACATTCATGTGCATTCTAATCCATTTCTACGTATTGAACTGTAGCATGTACGTGTTGCTGGTGAGCTCTTCCTTTGATAAAAGTAACCCTTGTGGACTTTTCTTTTCCCATTTCATGCCTTTTCCAGGCAAGATCAATGGCTCTGTCTCCAACGTATGCATCACCTCCAATGAATAAGAGCAGTAAGGTACATAGTTCAAAAGACATTGCATTGATTTTTTTCATTTTGCCCTTTGTATCATTCACCAAAACCTCTCGGCTAAATCAAAAACAACTAATGATGTAAACAGTTTTGTATAAATATATATATACATTATGAGATACAGGTTTTTCTTTATTTTAAAACATTAAGTTCTACATTTCCGCCATGATAAGCCACAGTTTTATTTGAAATAATGTTGACTGCCATTTTTATTCATTCCTTTTGTTTTTAATCTTCCAGAAACCAACCTGGTGGCCTTTTGACATTTCTCCCAGCACTTTCGCCTTTGCTGTTATCTGGCCATTTGTGGTACAGTGGCTTATCCGCCTATACCTTCAGCGGAGGAGAAGGTATTTTTACAATCCACTTCAACATTGCTGTCAAAGATATTTCATCATTTTCAAACATGCGATACCCAATTCAACATGTTCTTTCACCCTCTCTATAGACGAATCAACTGAAATTGCTCGGACCCAAACACCCATGGCGTAGACCACCAAAAAGAGTCCTCTAAATGTCTTTGGTTGGGTAGCTAACGACTGTGCCTCCCCTCTGCTTACACTCACAGCTCAGTAATTCGCTTTTGCACTATGAAGACAGCACCAAGAGCCGTGAGTCAGTGGAAGACGGCCCACAGGTCTGGTACTGTGGATGTGGAGTCAAAGAAAAATATGAATGTAGGGGCTCACAGTCTATAATTATACAGAGTTTTCAAGATGATACGCTTGTACTAGATTTTTGTGAAAGAAATGCTTCATTCATGTCGAGAGGGAAAACTGGTTAGAATATTGCCAATGTGTTCCTAGACCAATCACAGTAGCTCCTCTTTCTGTTACTTCTGTAATTAAGGCTTTATTGCACATAAAGTGGGCCTAATGATTTGTTCTTTGAAGCATAATGCTTGATGTGGTTATCAATTGTCACAACTCACTTTTATTAGTTGCCCAGGCAATGCTGCTAAAATGTTGTGATAACTAGTTTAGAAGAAGATTGAATGTATTAATATATTGTTTCAGTGCTTCTTTTAATTCTGAAAATATTTGAAACTAATATTTATTGCGTTTAGCAACAGTTAAAATTAAGGTGTTGCCAGCCAGATTTTAGCTGTGTAAGTGAGGTTCCACGTTATAAGTCACTGCTAAATGTTTTGATATAGGTTAGACAAGGTTCCTGTTAGGTTCTCACCACCTACCATACTGCATATCAATCCATGTTTTACTTCGCTTGGTGCGATTCGATTCCCACGTCGTTATCTCCCAAATGGAAAAGTGCCTCAACATCGTAAGGTACATTCATAGACGGCATTACAGTTTTGTTCACAGATCTTGACATATTGTAGCATATCCGCTCCATTATTGGACCAAATGAGACACAACTCATTTTAACCAGTGAGCCACGAGTAGATGGGAAATCCATGTGACAGTCACCTTAGCTATACTGTTGTCTTTTACCAGGTGTAGCCTTATAGATTCCAGTTAGCTGTCTGATTAATGCATAATACTGGTCACTGTACATCCTGTTGAGTCTTTTCATGTTTGTTTTGTACGTTATCTAATTTTTCATGTTTAATGGGGTGACATAATTGTGTGTAAGGACATAGCGGAACTTAAATACTGATTTTGTCTGAGTGACTGTAGTGATGTATGGTTTATAAAGTGTGTTAAAATATTGGAAATTGTATACAATAGCTGTACAATTCAGATAATGATTGAAATGCAATATTTTAATTGCATTCCCCTGTATTAATGTAGAATACAATGTATATCATATTTAACGAGGTTTGCATCTGCAATAGCACTAATCTTTCCAGAGCCATTATGTTTTATTGAATAATAGTTCACCTTTCTACTGAAATGGACTAAGGCTTTCTCAACCTTTCTGCCTTTGGGTAGGGTGGTACTCGCATGTGATTGATAATCTAAGCCTCAAATAAAGTTTTCACAAAGCATTTTGATTTGTCTGGAGATCAATCGCCAGCTGCTTCCTCCAACATGCATAAAGTAGTCTTTGAACTATTTCTAATCTTGATATATGGTGGTTGGTTTGGGTTTCAGAGAGGGACACAAGTACATGATCATGTTACAAACAGAGATTTTATTTGTAATGTTTTCTTAGAGTGAATAACATAAAAATTCACAACAGGCAAAAGGAGCCTTTAGTGAACACTTATTTAAAACAAGCAAGTAGTGTGGGAAAAGGATAGGACAATATTAAATGGAAAATCACATAAAAGCAGCAAGGTTAGAATACAAAGTACCCATTCTCTTCTTAAAACGACGCATGTGCATGTATTAAGCAAGATTTATAAATAAAATACATTATTAATGAACATAACCATTTTTTTCCCCAGCAGAATTTTAGCCCTAAAAAGAAAAATTCAGGGGGCCTGCCCGCCCAGTTGGGGAATGATGCAATCATGAATGGTGTAGCAAAAAACAGAAGTTAACACCAGGCAGGAAGTGCAGCAATGGTCACATCATTACCAGTGACCTTACATACACATGGCTATGTTGTGTTTGAGCAAGAGAACACCGTGTCCACAAGGAACATTAAGCCTTATTTAATCATTATAAACAGTGAGTTTTGCTGTTAGAACAGCCGCATTACAGAGACACACAACTAAATAATATGGTAAGATTTCACTTGGGTAGAAACATTTCACTAGCACGCGTACCTCCATGTGTTCAGAAGGTTAGCCAACCAAATGCCAGATTCAGGCTCTCATTACTGATAATTGCACACAGGTAAAATCTTAAAAACCGCAACCCTGATCAGAGAAAAATTCAAGTTTTTAGATGAGGTTTTCAGAATGAAAGCAAGTGAGTCACATGACCACAGATAGACCCTGTCAGTTCATCAACAGCCAGCATTTGTTGGCTTTTGCCATAATGAAAATGCTCTCCCAATGTGAAATATCACCATTAGTGTTTTTGTTATTTACAGACTAAAGCCAGACATGGTGAGATGCTGAGCGTTGTTTCTAGCCTCGAAATATGAGGTATCCGTTTCGTCCTCTGGCTGGGGTATGAAGGGCATCGGTTGGTTCTGGAGGTTGTCCCAGTCCAAGCCCTCAAACAGAGGGTGGCGCTTCAGTTCTGGTGGATGTTAGGAGAAATTATCAGGAGAGTAATTCTATTCCAATTAAAGTGTGTCCTCCAGTTAGGTTTACTTACAACTAGGGTTAGACCGATATATTGGACTTTCATGTCATCCACCTCTGATATGATGGAGGTTCCTCCCCAACCTCTGCTACAGCCTAACACCTGCAACAAGCTTTTATTTTCTTTTCTCATTTTATTTATTTATTCTGTGTCCAGAATAAAAAGTCTAAAAATGTCAGTATCGGCCTTCAACAATCCATATCGGTCAAACTCAACTCACAACCCCTGCTCTGTTGGTTTACTGATGCAATGGGGGGTGTTGTAACTTCACTAAAATACCATGTTAAGAACAGCAGGCAGAACACACTGATCAATAACTAGTCATAATCATAATTGTTTTGTAATATATGGGAGTAATTAATAGAATAGTTATTGATACGTAATAATAAAAATAAATAATAATACTTCTGATGGTGAATCAACTTGAAATTGAAAAGTAGTCCTTACCCTTGAGGCCGGCCCGTTTGACCATGTCCATGGTCAGTAAAATGTCAATGGCATTCCTGGAATTGTCAGATAGTTCCTCCTCTCCCTCGGGCCACGGGATATCTAAAATATTTTTTTTTTTTTTTTTTTTAAATAAAAAATCTAAAATATGCATGCTATTCACATGGTTTATTTATCTAAAATTGTCAAAAAAAGATGCCATTCATGGAAATGTAATGCCACATCAAGCAAGTGTCAGGCAAGGTGACAGATTGTCAAGTAGATATCACATCATAGTATTACGGCAGAGAAGTTTGGAGTTTTGTGTTGTTGCTGCTGCAAAAGCAAATGTAACCCACCTCTGTTGAGAATATTCTGGAAGACTAGATGAGGGGTCTCGTCGTTGAAAGGGGGAACACCCGTGAGGAACTCGAAAAGACACACACCTAGTGCCCACCAGTCCACCATGAAGTCTGGGTGGGGGAAAAACAAGTCACATTTCATACTATCTCTGGCATCAACCATCACACTTCCCCACTGCTTCCTGTTAGACTTGTGCATTAATTCTACTGCGGTGGCAGAAGCAGGGACTACGTTAGATAAATACAACAGATGGAGGGAGTAAATACAACAGATGGAGGGGTCCAGAGTAAAACTCAAATTCTTAAGTTAAATATAAGATTGAATGACTTCAGAGAATCATGAGCAATATTTCACTTTGATAAGACATTAATACTTTAACACTTTTTAGCACACAAACCTCCATATGAGTTCATGAACAGTCAACCACTAATATTGGCCCCAGATATTCTTCACTATTTGTCACTATCAATCACTTGGTTTCACTCTGAAAAACACTCTAACCCTCATGAACCTTGATCATATTTTTGAGTCAGTCATTTTGCTTGCAATTGCTATGACTTATAGTTATTAATTATTGGACTATTCAATTGTCAAGTGAAAAAAATCCTTCAACGGTAGAAGCAGAGGTGTTTGTGAATTCATATGGCAGCCATCATGCTACAAAGTGGCATTGTACTATAGGGAATATTGCTCTAATGGTAGTATGTTTCATTGAGGTCTTGCTATTAGATGACTTTTTGCTTGTCAGTTGCTGAATATGAAAGAAATCACACGTGAATATGTTAAGATAACCACAAATCCAAATCCATTTTACAGCAGAGAAATCCCATTTTGGCCATTTAAAAGCATTTCAGCCTCAACAAATCCGATTCCCATACTGTTGGCACTGGTGTTAGTTCAATCTGACCCCGTTTCCTTGTAATCACACACTGAAACTGCCTTCCCATTTCCTCTGATCAGGCTCAGTAGAGTTTGCACACCAACCCAATCCAAAGAGACAAAGGGGGCGGGGAAATCAGCTCATTTCCTCTGGCATATTAGCAAGGCTGAGGGAACATGCATACTTGCTGGCAAAAAGAGCAATATTATTATCAACTTACCACACTGACCATTTCCTGAAACTTAAAGAGAGGGCCTGTCACAAAGGCTACAATGTTGATCATCCAATATCAACACCAAAACACAGGGTTTGGACATCTCTTGAAACAAAAGCGTTGTGGTCGGTGGAGGAAATTGGCATTTTGTATTCCCTCTCTTACCATGTGGTTTCCCCAAGAGAAGCTCCGGAGCCAAATAGTCAGGGGTTCCTAAAATGGGTGCACCCTCAACAGGCAGCGCGCCCCTTCGGACACTCTTTGGAGTCCTGAACGGGGTATGGGAGGTCGCCATGGGCTGAGGAGTCTGATGTGAGGAGGAAACCAAACGAAATGTAAGAAGAAGGCAACAACACAAATGGCATTAATACAATCAATTCAAAAAAAAAAAAAAAAGAAATGCATTGACTAAATACTATCATATGCATACACTGTAACCAATGGGTACCACTTCCTACAAGCTAATGAGCTAGCTTGCGGCAACCAGTATCTACAAATCTACAACCAATCCTTCTTCCCCACACTGTGAGAAGTAGGGGGGAAAAACCTACCTGATAGAGAGAGCTACTGGAGTTGGGTCTTTTCTGCACTGGCGTTACAGCAGCAGGTGCAGTGTGGTACGAAGCCAGCGTGGACATATTCAAGGCCTCCACAGACCCCATGCTCAGGCGAGAGTTACAGGAGAAGTTGGAACGGTTGATGGAGCTACAGTAGCTGCGGAAAGCTACGACATTTCTTGGCTTGAGGAATGAGGGGGACTGCGTGACACTGCTGGCCAGCTCAGGGAGTCGACTGAGGAAGGAACATTGAGATTCACCTCTCCGGGCAAAATTACCTAGTTTGGGTGTTTCAATATTGATAGCAGTGGGAGTTTGGGGCAGTGATTCAGTAAGGGACAAGTCTTTATTCTCCTCTAGTTCCTCAGATGATGTTGAATTCCTGTTTTTGGAACACTGGCTTGACTTCAGATAAGCTTGGCTGTCGACATTGATAGACATTTCATGCATAGACCCATCAGAGTCGAGGCTCAAGCTCCTGCAAAGGTCACGGCCCTCACCAAATGGCAATGTGAAACTTGAATTTGCAAATTCTTTGGTGCCATCTGCAAAGACATCCTCTACTGGCTCTTCCAGTTCACAAAAAAGATTTTTGGCCACAGTAATAGGACTGGAGCGCCTTGGGACCTGTTCTTCAACTAAGCCATTCCCCTCAGCGGAGAGCCTGAAGGCATCTAAGTGGATGGTGGAAAACATTCCAGTCAGGCCAGTATGACGTCTTGTGTCCTCTTCTGGAATCTCATAGCATCTACGGTACTCTGTATTACACTTCTTGGCTTGGATGTCCAATGGCTCTGGACTTGTTTCCACATCTGATAACTTCCTCTTCACAGATGAGCACACTGCAGTCTGACTACTGTCCACTTTGTTGCCCAGAGGCCTCTTTCCTGCAAGAGTGTCTGGCTCTGTCTTTTTTGACAGTTCCCTGTCCCAGTCAGGCACTTTTGGCTCAGAATTGATCATTCCTGGCTTTGTTTCAGATGCCAACAACTGCCCACTCCCTTTCTTTTCATCAATATGCTCATTTTCTTTCTAAGGAAGCAAACAGATGAAAACTATTATCACAACATTTTGTTTTGTAATGAGGTTAATAGCTTTAAAAAGGTCGAACAGCCACTTTCTAGCAGTCACTGACCTCCTCACACTCCCATAGCGGACTGATTCCACCATCAGAGTCGGTGGTACTCGCTGCACTCATCGTCTCAAACCGCCTTCTGGTCTTCAGCAGTGTGGGAGTCAGATTCTTGGCCAAAGTGTGCGGGCTGAACATACTGTTGTTGGGTCCTGTGGAAACAACACAAATTAGCAAACACAGTTAATACTTTTCACACATAACAAAGCATGATGGGAAATTTGCATCATAATACAGCCACACAGCAGAGAATTTTATGCAACTACCTTGCTATTAGCAAGCAGATTTTCAATAAATGTATAGCCAGTCATTTCACAAGGGTAATAGAAATAAACCTAGAAGACAGGGGAAAAGCTCTGGGGCATCTAAGATCACATACCCAGTTTCCGAGAGTAGCAAACCGGGGAGTACAGGTTCTCTTTTTTCTTCATCAAGGGCGAACAAAGAGAGTTTTTCCTTTGTTCTACTTTGCCACAGGACGCGGGACTGAACACAGCCGATGCACTGCTGTGGCGCTTGCTTTCAACTGCAGGCGTATTCTGTGTTTGATAAAATAAAGAGTCATTATGCAAGTCAAATTATGAAGCATGCACACTGGATGCTTCTGTGAGAAATTAAGATACATTTACTCACAAATCCAAGGGAGCTGATTAAGGAAAGGACTTGGCCAGGGGTACGGAAGTAATCTTTCTTTGGCTTTGCCAGGGAAGGGGTTGTCAGGATATCTACAAGACTCAGTTCTGACGTAGACAACATCGAGACAACAAAGAGGTTAAATTACTAACAATGCTGGCGCTGATGACCACACTTTTTCGATTATGGTAGATCCCATACCTCTGTCAAGCTTGACTTTGGAAAGGCCAAAGTCTGTTAGCTTGATGTGGCCTTCATTAGATACAAGCATGTTGTCTGGTTTCAAGTCCCTAAAAAGTTAGGATTCAGATAAATAATGAGTTAAGCATCAAATGACACCCAAATGGTAATGATTCCTAGAGTACATCTTCAATGACACCCCAAAATGAATTGTTTAAATTCAAAGTAGACCTACCTGTGGATTATACCATGGCGGTGGAGGTAGTCTAAAGCCAGTGCAACCTCTGAGATATATTTTACAGCCATATCCTGGTCAAAATATCCATAGATGTGAAGGAGAGATTTCACATCTCCGCCAATAAGATATTCCATTACCTGTGAGCAATAAAATATGGACAATTAACACTACACTGTCTAAATAACACCCGAATAACGTAGCTAATGCTTTTAGTCTTGTTTTATGCTTTGAAGGAGCCACTCAACGTTACCAGATAAATTTTGGTGGCAGTCTGGAGGGAGTAGAACAGGTGAACCACAAAGGGGCTTTTGCTCAAAGCCAGTGCATCTCTTTCCGCCTTCATTTGCCCTGTCATATTTTTGTCAAACATGTCTGCTTTCTTCATCACCTGAAAAAAAACCCATTGCGGATCATTTTAGCCAGAGCCTCAGTGAATTATTTTCCGTTTCCAAAGACAAAACCGACTCACCTTGATGGCATACAACCGTGCATTGCATTTCTTTCGTGCGAGGTAGACCTTGCCAAAAGCACCACGGCTGATGGGCTTCAAAACGATGAAATCTTCGATTGAAGGCGGCTTCGGCACATTGACTGGTTTATCATTTAAGCAGGAATCGGGGGACTTCGCGTGCTTTTCATTTGCATCCATGTTATTGGTTTCAAAGGAGGAATCGGGTTGTGTCCACGGCCAGCTGTCAGAAAGTAAACAGTTGCATGGTAAAACAACAAGGTTGGGGTTTGTTTTGAAATTTTGAATTCCGCTCCTCCGCCAGGGGTCCTGTACCGTGTGTTTAGTCACACAAGTAATTGCCCGTACAAAACCTTTAACTTACATGAAATGTACTGGAAGTGTGGTGTAATGAAATAATGCTATAAATCATAATGTTACGAAAGGGGATAGAATGTATATGTAACCTCAAAAATAGTTTCACGGAGCCATATCCTTATTTTGCATAATTTATTTTCAATCAGGCAATATGGGGCACACTTTTTTTTTTAAGTATATATAAAATATTGTCCACATAATGAGAAAATTGAACTTTAGAATGTTATTTTTTCCACGTATGGTTTAAGCATTTTTATTCGTATTTTCATCAACGTGCAATTTGAATTCCAGAAATGTGACGATGCAACTTGTACCCGGTAGTAATTCTGATTTACGTCATTTTGTAGGCTCATTGACCTCCGAAGAATCCATTTGGTGTCCGTAAACTGCTGAAAGTTGTGTAACAAGGAAAACAAAAGGACAGTGCCCTGGGAGGGCATATACAGTTATATAGAGGAACTGTGAAGGACACTAACCCTTAACATTTCGCCTCATTTTTATTACTCTGGAATAATGTTTTCACTTTCGACATCGTTTCAACCACAGCAGGTAAGGCGATGGGATGCCAGCTTTTGGCTAGCTAGCGTGAACTGTGCTGACAGCTTAACTGTCAGAAAGTTACTTAATCACCGTTACCTAGTGAAACTTGTTATGACAGTAAGGCCAAACGATGATTTATGTCATCTGTATGCGTCATGTTTTGTCTTAATTTAACTTAGGTGGCAACATTCCCCGGCTAACGTTAACAGTAGTTCGCTAACGTTAGGAAGCTTAATCAACCCAGGCTTATGTCACGCTATCTGAATAGGCCTAACGTCACTAGCAACATGCAACGAGCTAGGTAGCTTGCTGGGTGATGTCTAGCTCGTACCATTGTGGAATGATGTAGGGTTAATGGAAATGAAAGGGCGCTATTCGATCAGAGAGTTGAGGTTACACAATGATTTATGTTTGACATACTGCTTTCTGTATAGAGTAACACTGAATAAATACTGAACTGAATAACAGTTCGGTCTGGGGAAACGGGGCTATTCCCGATTACCTAACCAACCTGCCCCACTGTCAGTAAAAACTCAGCTTAACTCTAGAAAACTGAAATGAGTATATCGGAGTGTCATATCCATAATACATTTTCTCACTCCATGATGAATGCCATGGGCTTATTCACCTATATCTTCTATGTTTTTCCTAGATGATAGTGCCCCTCAGCCAACTCATCAATGCCCTCCACTCTTTGAAGAGCTCAGCCAGCTCTGCAGCCACAGCTTCAGTCCAGAGCCTGAACAAAGACTTCACTCCAGAGCACAACCCTTTGCTTAAAGAGGTAGGATGCACTGCAAATCAACCATAGTTTTAATTGGTTGGAATTAGAAGTGAAATCAATACTTTGATATGAATATGACAAACAGACCATAGACAAAGTCATGTGGTCCTACAGGTCAGCTGTTTATTTGATTAAAAAATATAATTCTGAAAACAGATGTATGAGAATGTTCTGTTGAGGTTATTTCCATTTTGGCTATAAACTATCTATAAAAAGTGAAAATCTATTATTTAACCTAAGTTGTCCAGTGATTCTATTTGCTATATGTATTTTTAGTGCTATGTCTTGTTATGGGGCATTATCAACGAACTATAAGCCAAAAATGATGGTCTTGATGAATATGTGAAGGCATGTCTGATTGTCAGAATGTGCCAATTCGGTAAATTAAAGGCACTATTCCCTGGCTATTTTCTTGCCTTTGGAAGCTGTCTTAAGATCTTGTCTCTCAGGCACAAAAGGGTGTGGGTGTTTGGTGCGTACCCAAGTTTGATTTGGCTGGCCTCACCTCCGCAGATTAAACATAATAATGGTGTTAGAGCTCTAAGGTTTCATTAAACAGCAGGAAATAATGTAGGTGTGAAAGCACCCTGAAAGTCAAGAATCTAAACATAAACCATAGCAGCACATTGCTGTGTCCACAGTTGTCCACAGTTGCCCAATAATATGCCACATTACTTTTAACGTTGTGAAAGAGAGCTATTTTGAAGGGAAACTAGAAGATGTTGGCCTTTAGAAGTCTGCTCTATCTACTCCATAGGCTAATAATAAAGCCCGAGTCAGACTTTTCAAAAAAAAAGGGAGCACTGTTTCACATTTCTAACAGCATAACATTTGAAGGGCTTAAAGCAAACCATCAGCTATTGCAAAAGAGCTCTACACTTCAAATGTGTTTACACTATTCACATGGCAGCAGCAGGAGCCATTACTAGCACTTTTCCTAAGCATCGGCTGAGCGTGGCTAGTTAAAAAAAGTAAAAAGTGTTTTGCGGACACTTTCCCTTAGCCTACATACCTACGTCTTTCCTTGCATGCATAACTAGTCAGAACTTTTACTCACAGTACACTGTGTCCCTCTATGCATAGCACTTACAGCTTTATGGCTGTTCATATTAACAGCACGAGTAAATTGGGCATATTAACCTACACATATTCAAGTCTGTCCGTGACTATGCCTATAGTCTTCTGGGGTTGGGTTATTTTAGTTAGCCAACAAGGATGATAATTAAGTGCATCTGTGTTGAATTATGAAAAAAATAGCCCTTTCTCTCTCTGTAGTGCTAATCAAGCAATATCTATCAAGCAATATTAATACCTATCACTCTCCCCTCGGGATCAATAAAGTATCTATCTATCTATCTATCTATCTATCTATCTATCTATCTTTATCTGCGAGGGAGAGGTGCCTAATAAAGTCTCTTGCCTGTTCTAAAATTGCTGGAAAACACGCCCTCTTGTGGATTATTGCCTAAATAAATGTCATACAAAGCCATATGGTCCAACAATTGCCTTACTTGTTGCTTGTTGCTATCCTGTTGCCATAGCCCACTGTGAGCCTGAGGGACCTGGGCCTGTCAGACATCAGGGTGGGTCAGCTAGATGAGCTGGTCAGCAGGTTACTGCCTACATTAGGACCAGAGGAGTCTCCTGCTGCTCCCTCATCATGGAGGACATCTCATGTTTCTGCAGGCACCTTCTTCCAGGACAAACATGGTGAGCAACTTAGTCAGATGAGCTGACTTTCCGGCTTCAGTGTTTTCTATGAAAATATGGATAAGCCTGAGTCTGTGCAATTGAGTCCAGTATTCAGCTGTTTTATCTTAGTCTTTCTTGGCACTAGAGAAAACAAATTGTTTTATCATGTAATGTTACACACTCTTATAGATATGACAATTTGCATTTGTACAATTTAACATTGTTAATTTATTTCACAGGATTCTCACACAGAAGGTTGGGGGTTTTTGGCTCACCAATATTCCACAGAGAATACCACAGTCCGCTACAAACAGTTTGCTCACAGCTACAGTTCTTGCCTGGTAAGAAAACGGTCTGTCTTTACACAAGCTATTGTTTTGTTTTGTTTTGTTTTTTTTTACAGGAACGAAGGTTTTTATTTGAAATTGAAGAGGTTTTATTTTTTTTTTTTTCCACTTGCTTTTTCTTTTAGTGTGGGTCCAGAATCGGGGTTTCAAGACACTTAAGTCGAAGACTAGACGGAAGTCTGGTTATGATGGCCCAGTGGAGTCGGAGGCCTACACTCCAACCTTCATGAAGGTCAGCATGTTACTGCTGCACTCCAGGTTCCCTACCTTCCCTGCCTGTTATGGAATGGGTAGCGCTCCCACTGTATTGCTGTCCTGTTCTTTAGTGGACACACTGGTTATTCTCTAGCAATGTGAATATTGATTCATACTCTTAGACACTGTAGCATTGATGCTTTAACAGGGGTTTTCTAGAGGCCACACAAGTACAGAGGCAATACAGATAAAAGCTGGGATAAGGGCACCATTTGGTCTCTGCTGAACATTAGTGTTGGCTTGATGTATGATCTATTTATGTATTTTCAACTCAGATTTTGAGCTACCATGTTAGGGATAGGCCTATACCCTTCTGCCTTCATTAATCCCATAGTCTCTCTCTCTTTCTCCCTCTCTGTCTCTCTCTCATGCCACCCTTACTCTTTTTTTGTCACCCTGTTGAATGTTGGACTTTCTTTCAGTTATATAATGAATATCAAACACCAGCCAAATACTGTTACATTTTGTCTACTCCACTAGCCGCTTTGGCAAGTGATCAGCTGTAGCTTGGAGGTTATGTTGTATTCCAGAAATCAATTTGGGTGATAAAGTAAAGTGGCTGAATTTGGAATCTACCAACTGTTGGGGCCAATGGGCAAACCAGTTAGTTTCCTGCCCAGCTTACAGCATGTCTTGACTCCATTCTTCATTTCACTCACAGGGACTGCTCATGAGGGAAAAGGGACCAGAGGTGCAGTCACTGGACCAAGTGATAAAACAGAGGAACCTTCCAGAGAACCAGCAGGATGCCTTCAAGACGGGTTTCACCGAGGGGTTCATGAGGTCCCAGGCCTTCACTCAGAGAACACAAGGTATGTGGCTCACTTACTCAGCCATGGTTTCAGCACTGCACTTTGATATAGAGAGAAACCATATAAAACCACAGGATTGATTAGCAGTCTATTTACTTCAAGCTTAGCAGTGCAACTGGTACCAGCACAATTTGCAGCAAGTTGTCATTGGGTGGCAGTGCTGAGTTGAAGATCTTGCGATGGACATGAAGGTGTCATAACAAACCTTTGTCTTTGCCTTATTTTGACAGACTCACTGAGGAGGACCAGGCTGATCCTATTGGTCCTCCTCCTTGCTGGTATCTACGGCCTGTCAAGAACCCCGTTTCTATCGGGTAAAAGCTCCTTTTCTGATACTGGTTTGTTTCAGTTTTCATTCATTCCTATGCTTGCAAATCAACCCATAACCCTACATGCACACTTCAAGTAGAACAAAGCTGTGAGTGTTTCATAGGAGCCTATTTTAGGGACACAAAGGACTTGTGACGCAATATTTGTTTCATATATGTACTATTATCATAATAATAGGTTGTCTTATAGGTTACAGCTCAGATAATAAAACATGACCTTTCTCACATGGTGTGCATGTAGGGTTTGACTGATTATGCTGCTGCTTAATCTATCAACTATCTATGTTTTCATGCTCATGTGCAGGGACTATGATAATCATGCACACAAAAAGTGCACGATTGTGCACAACAACAAAAAAGCAGTATACATTTGGATCTCTGTATTTACACGTGGCACTATAAGCAGTAAGCATATTGTCATTAACAATTGCATCTGTAATCATGAGATTAGGCTTCTGTGGAGTTATTGTGCTGAATGGGTTGTTTTGGGATTCCACAGTGAGGTTCCGCACCACGTCTGGTCTTGACTCAGCAGTAGATCCCATCCAGATGAAGAATGTCACATTTGACCATGTCAAAGGTGTGGAGGAGGCGAAGAATGAACTTCAAGATGTTGTCGAGTTTCTCAAGAGCCCCCAAAAATTTACTGTTCTGGGTGGAAAGCTACCTAAAGGTAGTGTAATCTTATTGTCTTGCTTATTCCTTTTCCTCTGTTTCTACTGTCCATCAAATACCCTAAGACTACATGAACAAGAATAATATAGACTAGAATTACAATTTTAATGTTGTTTAAAGTTATTTTATCCTAATTTGTTTCTTCTCTTATCCTCTCAGGGATCCTCTTGGTTGGTCCACCAGGCACAGGAAAGACTCTGTTGGCACGTGCTGTGGCCGGGGAGGCTGACGTGCCGTTCTACTACGCCTCCGGATCAGAGTTTGATGAGATGTTTGTGGGTGTTGGTGCGAGCCGTATCAGGAACCTCTTCAGTAAGTTTGTTGGCTGTTAAAAACTTGTTGGGTTGCTGAAGAATGGCCTCTGATTCATTCTCACTAACAGTTGATTGAAAGGCTGAATAGGTTTCAACCATGTTGCTTTTAACTTGCCACACTGTCCCCGGGTAGTGAAGGGAAACGGCTACAGTCTTCCTAACTCTCCCATTTTGGTTTGTTTGCAGAAGAGGCAAAGGCAAATGCTCCATGTGTGATCTTCATTGATGAGTTGGACAGTGTTGGTGGAAAGAGGATTGAGTCTCCTATGCATCCTTACTCCAGACAAACCATCAACCAGCTGCTGGCTGAGATGGATGGGTAAGTCCCCTTCCTCCTTCCTCCTCTCACTTAAATCATTTTCAATCTGCATAGTATTGATGTGATGTAATGTTGCTCGAAGAACTATAATCTGTGCAACTCACTCAGTGTTTTGGTATTTCACAGGTTTAAACCAAATGAAGGCGTCATCATTATTGGTGCTACAAACTTTGCAGAGGCTTTGGACAAGTATGTGTACAGAGAAATACATTTCAGTTTCCATAGGCCTTAGTCCAACTCAGTGCCCCTCAGGTCAGGACAAAGCTAAAGAAGCCAAGAATAGATAGATTTCACGCAAACTAAAGGGTTTCAGCTGGTCAAACTGCAACAAGGGCAATCCATTGTCATATCTAGACGTTAACCTACATTTTACGCAAATAAATATCACTGCTGCTCCAGTTCAGCTGCCCACCACTATGTAATATTTGTAACATTTGTCTTCTACCAGATGCCTCAGGCCATGTCCTCCTTGTGGCCTTGCCCTAGTTCCAGTATAACACTATTTGAATGGAACCATTTTGTGGTTCTCAGTTGGCAGGCTTTGTTCCCCACTATGCCATAATACACCTTCTGAGGAAGAGCATCCATCCAGGGTACACTACAGGAACTTCTCAGAAAAAGTGTGACAGCTCAATTTAGCATGGCATTTTAATCAAATGTGGCTAGCTTTGTGGGTTTGGAAGCCTATGGAAACAATGAGTCAAAATAAATGGCTACAACTGTACAATAATGGAAAAAGATGCTGTACAACAGTTCAAGATATCAATGCCCGCATTCATAGGACTCAGGTCTCAGCCATTTAAGAAAATGGAAAAGGATATCTACTTTGAGTCTAAATGACATTTCTTTGCATTCCAGTGCTCTGGTAAGGCCAGGGAGGTTTGACATGCAGGTGACAGTCCCTCGTCCGGATGTGAAAGGACGCACTGAAATCCTCAACTGGTACCTGTCCAAGATCAAAATGGATCCTGGTAGGTGTCAGTGTAAACATTTGCACTCAATATCAAAGATGTGTGTAGGACCCGAGAGCCGCTTCCTAGCAGCAAACTTAATTTTCTCCACTTGTTTTTGAAGAATCACTTTTTGCACGTTGCGTTAAAGATGATCTTTCTCTTTTGAACCTTAGCTCAAGCGCCGCATTCTTCTGAAACTACCACAACCTGAAACCTATTGAACTGTTCCAAATAGCAAACCTGAGAGAATACTTTATTGTTCCTGTTATGCGAAAGCCACCATTGTTTCTCAAACGCTGATATAATTTATCAAGCAACTCTTTTTCTATTGTCTTTGTTCCTTTACAGCTGTGGATGCGGAGATCATCGCCCGGGGCACAGTTGGCTTCACTGGAGCGGAGCTGGAGAACCTGGTCAACCAGGCGGCCCTGAAGGCAGCCATGGATGAGAAAGATATGGTCACAATGAAGGAGCTGGAGTTTGCTAAGGATAAGATCCTCATGGGTGAATACACACACAGCGCCTAGCCCTGCAACCCACCTTTTGCAGAACATCACATGAGACAGATTAACTACACACACTCTAGTTAAGACACATTCTGGACAGGATGTCAGGTCAATGCATGTCTTGTGTCCCTTTTATTCTCCAGAGCTGAATGTTTCCCATGATTTGGTGGTCAGGCCTCAGACTGTAGCCTGTTGCTGTGGGAAAGTTCATTACTTGGAGTACTAGGAGTTTGAGTTTTAACGTCCCTTGTTCTGGAATGAGCCTGCCGTCGTTGTGTTCGAGTGTTGATTTAATAGTTACAGATTTAAAGATTTTTTTTTTAAATAGTTTTAATCAATCATAATCCCTTTTCCTGGTCCTTTTTTACTCCAGGCCCTGAGAGGAAGAGTGTAGAAATTGACAAGAAAAATAAGACCATCACGGCCTACCATGAGTCTGGTCATGCTATTGTTGCCTACTACACCAAAGATGCAATGCCCATCAACAAAGCTACTATCATGCCTAGAGGTCCAACTCTTGGCCATGTAAGTACAACTCAGACTCCTTAGTTACTGTCACTTTTTGTCTGTAACCAAGTCCTAAAACGAATTCGTATTCTCCCGGTCTCTCTCCTGTAGGTGTCCATGCTCCCAGAAAATGACCGTTGGAGTGAGACACGAGCCCAGCTGCTGGCTCAGATGGATGTCAGCATGGGTGGCCGAGTAGCGGAGGAGCTCATCTTTGGAGATGACTACATCACCACTGGTGCGACATTAAAAAATATATATATTTCAGATGAAATTCACTGAAGCATTGCTTGTTGTGTGCTATCACCACCAGAAATGCTATAAAATATAAGCTACATGAGTTCTGATCTATGTTGTATGGGCATAAAATTTTGATAATTCTGGGGAGCAGTGTAACAATATTAGGTCATTTTGACATGTTTCAAGTAGGTGATATCAACATATTGCAGTATGTTCTGCCACAGTGCATTGGTACTTTTTAATATTCTTGAGAAGTTATTACATACTGTATGCTGAGGTTCCTTTTAATACAAAGCTTTAGGTTCAAGCTTTCCCTGCTGTTGTGCATTTCAGGAGCATCCAGTGACTTTGACGGAGCAACCAAAATTGCAAAATTGATGGTTACCAGGTTCGGAATGAGTGACAAGGTAAGAGACTTTGATTTATGTGACTGATGACTGAAAGACAAAAGGCCCCATTTCCACAAAGACAAAAGGCAGTGTTTGCCACTTAGCAATGCTGTTCTCAGGCTTTCACATGTTGTGGCATGGATCATATTGTAAGCTTGTGTGAGCAGCCGTACATTCCAGACTTGAGTCCCACCTCCACCATAATCGCTTCCTCAGCCCTGTGTTGTAGAGCTTGAATTGGGCCTGAAATTTTGAACCCAAACCGACCATAGCCCGACGACATTCTGTCCGAACCCGACTCGACTCCACCACTCTGCTGGTGGACAAAGCAAAGTGTAAATCTACATTCACATGTTGATTTGAAACTTCCACATCATAACAAATCTAATTCCAAGCAAGCTACTCAATGTACTTTGCTTCTAATCTCCTTCCCCCTTCACTGGTTTTCAATTGTGCCATCGTGACCTAAGGCTATGCAGGTTTTCACTGTTAACTAACTAAGTTACTATTAAGTTACTATTAGCGGCTACTGCATAAGCGGTCTATTGTTCCTCTTACCTGAGACTAAACCTCATTGTGTTTTGCTACAGCTTGGCGTCATGACCTACACTGACCTGTCCAAGCAGAGCCCCGAGACGCAAGCTGCCATCGAACAGGAAGTCAGGGTTCTACTGAAGGTGAGCTTCCCCATAACACTTACAGCTGCCATATCTACAAATATTAGATAACGGTGGCGTGCAAAGAGCCTTTAGATAACTTATCACATCTCCCATTATGTCCAACTTTGATTCATTGTTCTTTCTCTTCCATCCAGGACTCATATGAACGAGCTAAAAACCTCTTGAAGACCTACAGTATGGAGCACAAGAAGCTAGCTGACGCCCTGCTAAGATATGAAACTCTGGATGCCAAAGAGATCCAGATGGTTCTGGAGGGCAAATCGCTGGACCACTAGATACCTCAGCAGACAAGGCATTTTAGACTCTTGTTTGTTTGTATATACAAAGCCGTGCAGTTGAGCTCAGGCCTTTTGGAGGCCTTGTAGTTCATTCAGTTCTTTGTATTTCTCTTGTTATCAATGTGAAGAGGACCCTTAAATTATGTTTCAGCCCATATCCACATATTGTCTTTATCAATTTTGATTTGACTATCTTTGCTGAAGTGTAGACCTCCTGTTCAATGCTGTTTTAAAGCAATTGGATTGAAAATCAATTTTTTTATACTTCTCAATGAGTTTTCAACAAGGGTTCACTGTCCTCAAACGTAATCACCAATTAATTATGTAGTAGTTTTGTACATTAAAATCTCATATTTGGTATGTTATCAAGTTTATGAGGCATAATAATTGGCTATGGATCATTTTAAATAAACATCTAAAATGGTAATTTCATTTATTTGGTTATTTTACTCTAGAGACCCTTCATTTTAGATTTTTACAGATAGGTGAACACCGTAGAAACTTACAGTACATATAGAATGTACCTTTGGCTGTAGCAAGGTGTTGGTGATACTGGTCATCTCTTCATTGTTAAGAGCTCTATATTGTTCCATTTCTTTTCTCTACATTTTGTAATTCAGTTACATCTACCATATGCTCCACAACGTTTTTGTTTGTATTTATTTAAGTGCCCAAAGTGTGTCATTTTTTTCTTAAAGTAGTGGTAGGCCCTCATATCCTATTCTAAGCTCAACCTGTAAAAGACGTGTGAGGGGAAATGTGTATATACTTTCAGTGTGTAAAAGGATCAGGTTTGTCCTTCTGTCTATCAGATTTGGAAATGGGCCTTGCGGAGCTCAAATAAAGGTTATTCTAACATGAATGTTTTTGCAGTATCTGATTTTGTATAGAAAACAGCATAATCAGTCAATAGATTGCATTTCACTTGTTTGATTATTAGTTATACCTTTATGAGAAATCCAGTATCTTAGCTGTTGTGTCAAGAAAGCATATCTAATATAGTGTGTCCTTTTGGGAGATCACATGTCCCTTAATGTTACATAGGGATAAGAATTTTTCTGGATTTCAGGTGTTTTGGATATGTAACTTGCAATTTTTTTATGGGAGTTAACTTTCTGTTAATGTGTTTTCTGATCACATCCCCAATTACTGCAGTCTGATATCTAACAATGATGGCATCATCAGAAACACTTCTAAAGTAAATGTATAACTGTATCCTTTTTGAGCCCAGCTGGCCTCAGGTTTTAGTAAAATGACCAGTGACAGAGGACTTTGAAAGCTAATAGTCAAAATCCACTGTCTTCCCGTCAACCTGCAAAACAGAACAAAAGCTTATTCAGATTGTTTTAACCTGCAATTAGTGTATTGAGTTTCAAATGAAACCCAGATCCAACAAGCCAGACTATTGTGTCCTCTGGTCCTTTTGTTCTGAGGCATGCCACAGTGTTTATAAAGCATCATGGAGGAAGAGCAGCACTAGTTGGGGCCAAAGACTGCAAGCAGGACACTGTGCTTCACTGTTAACTGGCTTAGGCTGCGTCATTAGGATCTTAAAACTTTCAGCATAGGATTTACAATGAGACTCCACTACTTGTGTAGAATATAATCAAATGAATAATGGAGGACGCAGAAGAGGAAATAGCAATTGTTGGGGTTGGATGCAATTTCCCTGGAGGTAAGGCTACCAGGATTCTTATTTTTTATTTTAGATGAATATTTTGCCAGTGCATTCTGAATTTAAGACAAATTCTAACCACTAGGGTATGTTTATTTTTAGGTGAGGGACTGGACAATTTCTGGAAAGTTCTATTGGAGGGAAAGAATTGTGTCGTAGATATTCCAGAGGAGAGGTTTGACAGCGCCTATTGGTATGATCCTGATGATAGCAAACCTGGAAAGACACAGACAACCAAAGCTGCTCTCATAAATGGGTAAGCTCTAGACGTAAGGCTTTCTAATGATTGTGATATCTGTTATGCAAGTACTGATTCCTCTCTGGAAAAGTTTTTTGGAAAAGTTTTATGGAAAAGTTGTGATGGATACCTCCATTTGTCCTTCAGCTTTAATGAGTTCGATCACAAGTTTTTTGGCATCACTGAAGCTGAGGCTGACTTCATGGACCCTCAACAGAAACTCCTTCTACAGTGTACATACAGGGCATTAGAAGATGCTGGAATCCCTATGGAAACCATCAGTGGAAGCAGAACTGGAGTTTATATAGGTAACCACTGTTGTTCTACGATGCATGAAAACATTGATAGAACAATGTAACACTATAATGATTATAATATGGTCTGTGTTGAATATATTGTTCCAGGTCTCATGAACAGGGACTATGAGACCCTCCTGAACAACAGCCCTAGCACAATAACCCACTACAACAGCACTGGGACGGCTATGAGTGTTGCTGCCAACAGAATATCCTTCACCTTTAATCTCACTGGCCCTTCTTTTGCCATTAACAGTGCCTGTTCCTCCTCTTTGGTGGCTCTGCATTCAGCCTGCCAGGCTATAAAGCAAAGTATTGCACTTGTTCAGTTCTCTCTTCCTGACAAATGTTCACATATTCAGTGACAGAAGAAGGCTAAATACTGAATTCTGCATTCTTTTAAAATGTTTCTCATTTCATTCTAATTTCTCTTCTCAACCAGGAGACTGTGAGATGGCTCTATGTGGAGGCGTCAGCTGTATCATAGAGCCAAGAGTCTTTGTTGCTCTGAGCAAGGCAAAGATGATCTCACCTGAAGGAACCAGCAAGCCTTTCTCCAGCAAAGCAGACGGTTATGGCAGAGGAGAGGGCTGTGGGGTAGTTCTGCTGAAACCACTGAAAAATGTAAAAATTATAAAAATAAAAGTAAATTATAGTTTGTTTTCACAACCATGTCATTGTCTGAATAAATGTACTCCCATAGAGGTAATTGCTAACCTACTAATGATGATTTTCTATACAAAGGCTATAAGAGGCTTCAACAAGATTTGGGGAATCATCTCCAAAACAGCAGTCAACCAAGATGGCCGCTCAGTCACTCCAATCACCAAGCCCTCCATGGTTCAACAAGAAGAGCTGCTGCGCAGAATCTACTCAGAGTCTGACCTTGCAAATGTCCAGTACATAGAGGCACATGGGACTGGAACCCCAATTGGAGACCCAACAGAGGCAGCGAGCATCTCAAACGTCATTGCTAAAGCCAGACCTCCAGGTTCAGCGACACTCCGCATCGGCTCTGTGAAGAGCAACATTGGACACACAGAATCTGCAGCTGGAGTGGCAGGGCTCATTAAGGTACTCTTAATGATAAAGCATGAAACCATTGTTCCTTCAGTTTTCTACTCTGAAGACAGTGCCAGTGTAGATGTAAAAGCTCTCAGTATAAATATTCCCACCAAAGCTGAGAAATGGGAGACAAATGGATCATTAGAGAGGGTAGCTGGGATCAACAGCTTTGGGTTTGGAGGCACAAATGCACATGCAATTGTAAAAGAGTACAGGCAGGCCACCATTCCCAAACTGATCCCTCATGGCTGTCGAAAGCTCTTTGTAATTTCTGCAGCTTCAGAGAAATCATTGATCTTGTCCATCACTGACACTCACCAGAGGCTTTGCCGAGATAAAACAGTTGACATACAGGCATTATCATATACCTCAGCATGTAGGAGGAGTCATTACAAACACAAATATAGGAAAGCCTTCCTAATGTCTTCCCTCTTGGATTTAGAGCATCAGCTGACATCTGCATTGAACAAGAAAGTTGAGTCAACAAAGTCAAACACCCATTTGGTCTTTGTGTTTTGTGGAAATGGGGTTACCTACAGGGGTATGTGCATGCAGCTTCTGAGAGAGGTGCCTGTGTTTAGAGAGAAGGTCAAAGAAGTTGAGAATCTCTTTCAAAGTTATAAAAATACTAGCATCAGCCAAAAGATTACAAATGACTATGACAGTGATGATTACACCAAGCCAGACATTGTCCAGCCTCTTCTCTTTGCTATTCAGGTTGGCATTGCCAGTCTTCTAAAGCATTGGGGTGTCAAACCTGATGCTATTCTTGGACACTCTGTTGGAGAGGTTGCTGCTGCTCACTGTTCTGGCCTATTATCTCTTGAGGATGCAGTGAAGGTGGTGTACCACCGCAGTACTCTCCAGAGTAAGGTCACAGGAGGGAAAATGCTCGTAGTCAGTAATGTGGCTGTAGCAAAGGTCTTACAAATCCTTCCAGCATTCTCTGGTAAAATTTGTGTAGCAGCTTTCAACAGCCCTCAGTCCTGCACTCTGTCAGGTGATGCAGATGCTATAGACACCCTCCACCAGAGGCTGAAGACCATGTTTACAGATCAAAATATCTTCCTTCGTGTCTTAGACGTTCCAGCTGCATACCACAGCCATATGATGGATCCCATAGTAGGTCACATTGAGAAAAGTATTGACTCTTTGGCTGTCAACAATATGGAGTGTGAACTTTTTTCAACAGTGACTGGAAACAAGCATTTGTATGGTGACTTTAGCACAGGCAGGTATTGGGCAAAGAATATTAGAGAGCCTGTTTTATTTGAACAAACACTGCGGGCTGCAACCAAGGACAAGAAGTCAAGAAGGAATGTGGTCTTTGTGGAGATTGGACCTCGTAGGGCTCTCCAAAGGAACATCCATGAAACTTTGGGTAATGACCACATAGTTCTCTCCTCAGTGCAGCCAGAGAAAGATTATGAGACAATCCTGTCTACTGTGGCAAAACTATTTGAACTGGGCATTCATGTAGACTGGCATCAGCTCTATAGCGGTAGCGAGACATTGCCAACAGCTCTTCCAGTCTATCAGTTTGATGACCTGAAGAAAGAGGTGTATTTTGAAGCTGTAAGAAAAAGAAATGAAACAACTATTTCCTCTCATCATCCACTGCTATCCCAAATAAAGCAGGATAATAAAGAGTACAAGTGCAATCTCTCATTAGAGACTGCACCCTATCTTTGGGAGCATAAAAACAATGGCGTTGCCATTGTGCCAGGGGCGTTGTACGTTGAACTAGCTTATGCCTCAGTAATGGCAAGTTTAAGGCCAAAGAAGCCCATTTTCTTGCTCCAGCTCAGTGTAACTTTTCACAGTCTGTTTATACTCAGCTCACACTCTCATCAGTTGAAAGTAACACTGGAGCATGCAGAGAATGAGACTACGTTTAAAGTACAGTCTTCTTCAACAACACATGCATCTGGCGCATATAGATGTACAACTGGCCAGCCGTTGTTCGAAGAACAAACCATTTGCCTTGACATTATCTTCCAAAGGTGCAAAATGGTTATCAAGAGAAAAGAGATTTACTCAATTCTTTCTCAAGCAGGATTTGAATATGGTTCTATTTTCAAACAGCTCAATGATGTGCAGATTGGATATGAATTGAAGGAAGCCGTGACAGCAATTCACGTCCCTGGTGAGGTTCTGAAACACCTTCCTGATTATTTCATCCACCCTGTGTTATTGGACTATTTCTTACAAATGACTGCTGTAGTAGCTATCGGAGGGCTAAAAGCCAAGCAGGGATTCCCCTCAGCAATCGGCTGTGTAGCTATATCAGGACCACTCCAAGAGGAAATGGTCATGTATTTAAGAGCAACTCAAGAGACTCCAGACTTCCTTGATGTATGTGGCTGCTTTTCCACTAAAGAGGGGAATGTACTGATGGAACTTAAGGAGGTGAGGATCTCATTTTTGGGCCATTGCTTAAATGTTGCAGAGCCACTGTTCTTCCACAGTGAAATCGTCTCAATTACTGATGAGATTGACTTCAACTGCAAAATAAAGGCCATAGTTTTTGAGGACAAACAAGGCATTGCTAAAGCACTTAGACCATATATACACCCAGAATCAGTCATTGTGAAGAACAGAGACCACTGGTTGGCTGACCAGCTTCGACACTTAGTGTTTCACTCACTTTACACTGATGTGGATTTGGAGGAGGTTCTCTTCATTTGGGGTGTGCAGGATCTCAGTCACCTGTCATCTGAGAAAATCCTGGAATGCTTGGTTACTTGCTGTGAGCTATTTCGCCAGATTGTTTTAGTTTTGAAAGAGAGCAAACGCTCTTGCACTATCCGGGTCATAGGTTATAGATCAACAGAGAAAACTGTGGACCATATCAGTCCTGGTTTTGTGCTCTCTGGTATGACAAGGGCCTGTGCAGCAGAGATGGCAGGGCTCTCTTTCCAGCTGATTGACCTTGCCTCTATGACCAGTGAAGACATTCAAACTCTGGTTCATGTTATAAACACCTGTAAACAACAAGAGGTCATAATAAGCAATGGGCAGGCATCAGCAACAAGAATAGTGCGAACCCCCATAAAAGACATGGCTTTATGTGAGGGTAGTATGCATTCAGTGTATATTAAGGACTTTGCCCTACAGACTGCTGATCCATACAGAATGGCAAACTTGTCTGCCATCCCCTGTGATGCACACATAAATATTGGCCAAGGGAATTTAGTTGAGATTCAGCTCATGAATGTATGTGTGCATTCATCTGATTACTTTCCTGTCAGTAGTTCACATTTGAATTTCAGTGAAACAATGTATTGGAACAAGTACACATCTCAGAATCACAAGCTTCTGGCTTTAGATTTTAGTGGCATTGTCACAGCTGTTGGGAAAGATGTTCATGAACTCAAAGTTGGAGATCATATTGTTTCTTGTTATCCAGTAGGTGCCACTTCAAAGATTTTGATTCCTGAAGCAGTGTGCTACAACACAAAGAGACTCCCATTTCTGAGAGAAATTCTCTGTGTATCTTACTTTGTGCTGGCATGGGAGATCATGCAGAGAATCCTACCCAAGGTAAACCAACATCACAGGAAGTTGGCCATCATCTCCTCCTCTCCAGCTTCCGTTTTGCTAAAGGTTTTAGCTCTGACAGCAAACAAGTCAGGGTGGAACGTTACCTCTCTGCCACATTTCAGAAGGGAACTCCTGAATATTGATCAGTGTCATGCATTTGTTTTTCTGCCACCATTTGATCAGTCTTGGCAGGGGATAAATGGAAGTGATGGCCTGGAGAGACACATCATTTTTGTGTGTAACAATCAAATGTTGTCCTCACTCCCAGCAAACATGTTTGCACAGGAGAGTGAAGACCTGCATGTACACAAACTTAATGTGTCCAGTGTTTTCCAGAGAGCCAATCTAAAAACACAAAAAAGAAAGATTTTTCATTGGCTAATGTCATTAGGCTTCAATGCAGTATCTCTACCTCTAAAAAGGGATACGTTTCAGTTACTAGGCACAAGAGAAGCTCAGACCAATGCAGATGTTGAGTCCTACTTTACAGCAAGGTTGGTGCAGCAAGTGGTTTTAGACCATGAAGGATCTGATTCCCCAGTGTCTGATATCCCTTTGCTTACAAAGCCAAGGCAACTCTTTAAACAAAGCTATGTCTACATTGTGACTGGAGGGCTCTCGGGTTTGGGACTTGAGACAGTCAAGTTCATTGCGCATAATGGTGGAGGTTGCATTGCAACACTTTCCAGAAGTATTATCTCAGCTGAAATACAGTTTGAGATGGAAACACTCCAGAAAAAATGCGGGGTGACAATCATCAGTGTCCAGTGTGATGTTTCTGTGTCAAGGCAGGTGGTGGAGGCAATCTCAAAGATTAGGCAAAGGTTCCCTTCTTGTCCAATCAAAGGAGTGTTTCACAGTGCTGCAGTATTACATGATGCACTGATTGAAACTCTTGATCAGTCCCTTTTCCAAAAGGTCTTACAACCAAAGGTGAATGGAGCTCTAAATCTTCACTATGCGACGCTGCAAAACAAACTGGATTTCTTTGTGTGTTACTCATCCATCTCTTCCTTCATTGGTAATGCCTCACAGTGTAACTATGCGGCAGCCAATTCCTTCCTAGATACATTTTGTCATTATCGGAGAAACCTTGGACTTGCTGGACAATCCATCAACTGGGGTCCTTTGAACCTCGGCCTCCTGTTGAACAAAGACAATTTCCAAAGGTTCCTGGAGACAAAAGGGATGATGATTATGGATGTGTGTGAGGTTCACAAAGCTCTTGAAAAGTGTCTGTTGATGAACAACCCACAGCAAGTTATATGCAAATTCAACTTCAAAAATCTAAACAATCATGTTCTTTCACAAAATGCTGCTCTCAGAGAACGACTGTCAGCTTTGGTGGAAATGGAACTGAAAGACAATACATTGAATGAGCCCAGGGTTCAGCATTTGTCTTCCATACAGGACAGTCTGAGAACAATTCTTCGTGAGATAAGCAGTATTAGGGATGATGTGGATGAGCTGGATGATGACACAGCTCTGTGTGCATTGGGCATTGACTCAATGTTGGCCATGACTCTGCAGAACAAGATTTTCCAAGAGACAGGTGTGAATGTGCCTTTGGTTAGAATACTGGACCCCAATAGTACGCTGAAAACATTGGTAACTACTGTAAGGGATGATTTTGTATTATCATTACATGATGACTAAGAAATGCTTTTATGATTGCATGAAAATACATTTGAATCATTTTAGTTAGACTGTTCTGTTTCAGCTCAGAGGTATTATCATAACATTCTACTTAACGTGTTGAAATTGTCGGCTGAATATGTTTGTATAACTGACAATTGTTTATTTTCTATTTTATTGCCTTGTTTTTTTATTGTTTATATTGTTTCTACTGTTTTTTTTCTACTGTTAACTGCTTATTTTATATTCTACCTTTGTGCTTGTATATTTGTCTTTTTCTCCTGCTGAATTCTTTTACTTGCTGCTACAATGACTGAATTTCCCCACAGGGATCAATAAAGTTTCATCTTATCTTGCCAAAGTCACGAACAGTTACAGTAACAGTTTCATCTCATTATATCAGAGTCCTATGGGGACTTTCTGTTACTTAGAGTATTGTCGAGTGTTGATTAGTAGGCTTAAAGTCTTTCTCAACAGTCTTTACTTTACTTCACAGACTCAACTTTTCCCATTCCTGTCTACACCTCTACAGTTTTCATGGGAACACATTGCAAGTTTTGCAGTCTGTTTCCTGTTTGTAGAAAGCACCACCACCCCCACTATAGGATAGCCCAAACAGAAAAGAACTTCCACAGCCTTCTCGTTTGCACTCGGCTTTTGGTTTGAAACAAAGGCGTAGGAAATGTGTGCTGACAAATCCACAGAGAATTCAATACAAACCACTAGAATGATCATGGATATGTTGTCCAGATTGACATCCCAGAGTGCCATGAAACCAGTGACACCCACTATCACTGAAGCAATTTAGAAAGTCACCCACAGTGAGCAGAGAGGGCTAGAAATCAGAAGATACTTCTGATTACTTCTTAAAGAAGTGCTTCATAGGCTGCACCTCCTCAACCCCTGAATGGCAGTCATAAGCCACCCATACTTTCCTCACACAATCAAACCTGCAAATGAACAACAATTAATCTAGCAAGATGAGGATAAAAAAATGCAAGGCGCTGCTTCTGAAAACAATAAAAAGCTTTTATTTTTTTGGCTTTTATGTATTTATTATAGCCAAATAAAGAAAAGCTTTTTAATATTTTCAGGAGAGACATCTTGGATTTTTATTATCCTTGTTTTGCCACAGAGTTGCCCTATTTTTCCAAAGAGCATCTCTCCCTTCTTCACAGTAACAGTACTCATATTCCTTAATATTTGTGAATAAAAATAAATATTCTGCAAATAAGATCCCTACAGCCAATAAAATCAATCTGCCAAATCAAACTTGGAATATTTCCAGCCACATAACTAAAGATGGGGTATATTGGGTTTGTGAATGATAAATTAGAATTAGTCATGCATAAAGAGCTGTGTGCTTTAAAGTATGCCATATGTACCTCAAACATGACAGAATGGAAAAAGCTATGGCAATGACATATAATGGAAAAGTGGAGAAAGAAGCACACTTTGCAAGCCTGGTTGATCCAGGGTCAGTCTTCAACTATGGCAGACAGCCAAGTGCCTCATCCTGACTGAGAGATGGACAATGCCTGCTGACTTATATCAGACTTGGCCCTTCTGAATTTAGATCAGATTCAACTTTATTGTCATTGCACAGAGTACAAGTACTGAGACAACGCAATGCAGTTTGGCATCTAACCAGAAGTGCAAATAGCAGTAAAGTGCAGAGTGTGTACATCTGTACAGTAGTAGATAAATATGAAATGAACAGTAAGGGCTAGATATGAATATGAATATGCTGTATGTACAGGATGAACAATAAATGACAGTATAAACAGTATAAACAGAATGAACAGGTTCCAAAATATATGTAATATATGTATAAAATATATGGTGCAATGGTATAAGTAGTGTAAAAAAAAGAATATATATAGGCATATAGTGGCAGTGGTAGGTAGATTGTTCAGCCATTGAAGGGAGGTGAGGGAGAACTGGGAGGTGTCGGGGGGCTGGGGCTGATATCA
>OOFE01050514.1:3938-20355 GCA_900323365.1 Monocentris japonica
TACTGTTTATTTCATATTTATCTACCACTGTTCAGATGCACACTCTGCACTTTACTGCTATTTGCACTTCTGGTTCGATGCCAAACTGCATTTCGTTGTCTCAGTACTTGTACTCTGAGCAATGACAATAAAGTTGACTCTAATCTAATCTAAGTGACATCAACACACTCAGCTGAACAGGCTGCAGTTCCCCGTCTGAACCTCAAGAGGGCGCTGTGGTCCTCTGCAAAAGTTCCACAGCGTCCCAATTCATTAGACTGGTTTTGTTTGTCACTGTTATACAAGCTGGGTAGGAATTCAACACCAGCCAGCAGCCAAATCCTCCACAGTTAACCAAGCAACATTTTATGGACTGAGGTGGATATCAGGGATGGAAGGAGGACCGAGATAGACCTGCTGCTGTTTGAAGAAATGTTAAATTGAAGTTAAATTCCTGGTGTGAAAAAAGGAAAAGGAGCCAATTCAAAATGTACTCAGAGTAAAAGTACTGAGTTACTCTGCTTTTACTAAAGGGAACACTGTTATGATCTTTCCCATGAAAAATCAGCACGATTCATTCAGCATGATTACTATTGGCCAAACATTCTTCAGTAAAAAAAAAAACCCTGGAACCTCCTCAAGGACCCCTAGGACACTGCCATGGATCCCTGGGACACCCTCAAGGACCCTTGGAACCCTCTTGAGGACCCATGGGACCCCCTCAAGGACCCCTAGAGGCCCCCTGACCTCAGTTTAAGAACCACAGTCTTAACAGCTCTACTGTCTAGGTGTTTTTCCAGTGAGCTCTGCTGGTGCTCAGCCAGTGGAAGAACTGGGAGAGACAAGTGGAGTGTGGAGGAGGAGGATGCAGGCAGACAGACGCCACTTCCTGGATTAAAAATGTAAGCAATGTCTTGAGGAATCAGCAGACCTGTCCTTTGTATTATTATCCTGGGTTTCAATGGAGAGTTTTAGTGTCCCATGATGGTCTGCATGCTGTGCATGTGTGTC
The DNA here is from genome assembly GCA_900323365.1 of Monocentris japonica. NCBI lineage: Eukaryota > Metazoa > Chordata > Actinopteri > Trachichthyiformes > Monocentridae > Monocentris > Monocentris japonica. Next base: position 4,929 of record OOFE01050514.1, read on the forward strand.
ATTTTTATAAAATGTTTGGCATGAAAACTGAAACTATCCTGCTATGCTTTACAACACATGTCCCTAGTCTGACCATGTTCATGTGCAAGAGAGGTGGAAAGTTCTGTTCTGTCTTCACTTGAGGTGAAAAATGCAGGAACTAACCACAGCAGACAAGTTCCTAGGAGATATCGTGTAGGTGCACAGACGTCTCAGTTCCCTATGTCTCCCTATGTTTTGACTTGTTTTGCCTGTCTCAACCACCTCCACAGAATACTGACAGAAACACTCGTTTGAGAAAGAGGAAGCGCCCACACTTGTGACTCAGCATATTGGAGTACTGTATAAAGCTGGACTGTTGTAACCTCGTTCCTCCCAAGGTTGCTGAAGGTACTGTGTCTATTGGCAAATATAAGAAATACCAGCTGAGAGACACTGTACTCTGTTGTGTTGCTGCTTGTGAATTTCCACTACAAAAACTGTCAAATTAAAAGATTTTAAAATCACTTGCAGGTTTATTGGGATATTTTATTACATACAAAACCACTTCTTAACACCGGGTCTAGACTGGGATGTGTTGGTTTCTCATTCTCATGGGAGTGCTGCTGATGTGGTGCAGCTTGTTGCAACTGATGATGTCATCATTTGTCAAAATGTAATACAATCTCCATCTAAATGGATAAATGGATCAAAACTATATTTAATGTCAGAAATTGTTGGATAATGTCATAAAGAGTGATAACTCAATGTTCTGTACAATGTAATAATTCATCTAATGTAATAATTGTTACTTGTGTGACTTTATCAGGATCATATTATGGTTTATATATATTGGACTGGTCCCAGTGTCCCCGGAGGTTTGGACTGGCAGGCTGTAGCTCCGCCCTCCAGATCTCCCAGCATGTTCTCTCACACACTCTCACACACACAGTGCAGTCAGTGTTAAACAACAGCACCGATTGTTTTCCTGGATGTGATGGCAGAGCAAACAGACGCTGCTTTCACAGCGCCTGATTGGAGCAGGACTACTGTTTGTCTGGGCTGGTAAACACACCACACACAATGATGGAACTGATGGTGGTCATGTAATTCCAATGTAAACTCATTGCTGCCATATTGGAGCCACGTTGCCCAACCTTCGTAGTGATATTCTCAGTGCTGAATGAACGGATCCTGTACTGAGGCAGGAAGTTCAATATAGTAGCACTGAGAGGCCTCGCTTATCCAAAGCATCTGACTGCGTTCAAACTGAACAACTTGGTTGGTCGATTGTGGGCGGAGTCAGGGGCTTCGATAGCATCTAGTGGTCAAATCCTGTATTTTCTGCTGCTTTAGTTTTGCCTTTCATAATGTTAGATCGTTCTGATGAGCCACCAGGTGGATCAACGTTCTCCAAGCATCGTTTTAGAGACCTCTATTCCTGTCGTCTGTCAAATCAAACTTGTAGAGAAGTGGGAAGCTTTGAATGGATGGAATCAACTTCTGGTCCATTTAAACTAAGTCACGTTAGCAGGGAAACAAGGAAATCTGATTGGCTGATGAGCGGCAGCCAACCAGCTTGTTGAGCGTCCACACCTCAGTTTCCCTGGTCCCAGGTATGAATGGACTTCTGGTGGCTTGTCGATGGTGTTTCTCACAGTGTGAACTCACAGGTTACCCCCATCATGGGGTCGATGGAAGAGTCATGAGTCAAGAGCCATGTTAACTGGTTAAAACAACCTCACGTTATGAAAGTCAATATCAAAGCCTGTTCAAAACTTACCACTACAAAGATGCAATCAGAGCCTCTGGCCCCGCCCACAATCAGCCTGAATCGAGCGACAGTGTGAACGCCCTGTTACTCTACCCACTGAACCACCAGCTTGTTCTTACCACGACATGCAGACAGAGATTTCACAACAGCCTGGTTTGCAGACCGGTAATTCATTTCAAATAAAAAAGCAAAAGAGTAATCTGCAAGTCGCCTTCGGGGTTTGAAAAGCAAAATGAAATGACGCCCTGTTACTACAGGACAACCGAACAAGGAGAGGAGAACAGGGTGGAAGTCATGCAATATTTGTGCAGAAAGGAGAGGTGGATATTCGGTTCAGCCTATTTCTGGCTGCACACTAAATCATCCACGAAGCTTCGGCCCAGAAAGCCCCCAGAGATCTGAAGGAGTCACACCTGCTACTGTTCAGAGCTGCTGAGTGAAACCTCCTCTGGGGAACCGAGTCCAGAGGAGGAACGACTAATTGGTGGGTTTCTCTTCTGTCTTTGTGAACGCACAGACAGACTCATGCTTGGCCAATTAACAGAGCTGAAGTCTGCTGACGAGACACGTGGACGAGGGAACTGAACAAAGACGGGAAACACAGACAGGATGGCCCACTCTGACGGAAAACTGCTCCAGGTTTATCTGCTGAGAGCCGCTGCCTTGACATGTCACTTGGTTCAGACCACAACGTCACTCTCACATCTCCAACTGCTTCAGAGTGTAGCAACTAGGATTTTAACTGATTTTTGATTTGACTTGAGACAATTCACTACAGAGCTGAAACATCAGGATCTGGAAGTACATTTCCCTTCATTTTCCCCATAGGGAATGTGATCATCAGCCATAGTGTTTTAATAGTGTAAGGTAGACTCACCATGAGCTGTCAGACTGTGAAAGTACTATATTCACTCAACGGCCACTTTATTAGGTACGCCTGCTCCTCCAAACAGCCAATCATGTGGCTGCAACTCAACATATATAAAGCATCCAGACATGGTGAAGTGGTTTAGTTTCTTGTTGGACCAAACATCAGAACGGTCAAGATCCTGATCTAAGAGACTTTGACCGTGGTGTGATTGTTGGTCCAGCATCTCAGAAACAGCTGAACCCTCCTGGGGTTTTCACCACTACAGTCTCTATGGTGGAGGAACAGAAACACCTTGTTGAAGAGAGAGGTCAGAGGAGGAAGGGCAGACTGGTTCAAGATGCTCCAATAACATCTTTACAACAGTGGTGAGCAGAAGGGACCTTGTTGAATCCATGCTGGAAGAATTCAGGCTGTTGGAGGCAGAAGGTCAGAAGTGGCCAGGGAGTGGATGTTCCTGAGGAAGCATCAGTCCATCTGATTTCAACTTACTTGTTAAGAAATTGTGTTTTATTCCTGAGTTCCTTGTGAAATACTACACTAACCATACGACACTACCCACAAGCTTTAGCGGGTTCCCACCAATCAGACACTTTTTCTGAATCTATTGTTAAAAGCTTGTGATTCATTTCATTTGGCTCAAAACTTAAAACTCTTTATATCAGGATTTTCTGAAAAGACGTTCAACCTTTTAAATCACTAAAACACCTAATAGACTTTATATATATGTTTTCCTTTACTGTGTTTCTTGTGTTTTTCCTCTTTAAACCATCTGATATGATTTATCATGTACAAATTCAGCATCATGTGTTCAATTACTATGATAAATGATCTTCCTGTGAAGTAATGAAGATCTGCAGCCTCTGGGCTTCTCCTAATAATTCATCAGTAAAATAACCTGAAAAGCAAAAATTACAATCATTATTTCACAGCGCAGTTCGCTGCTCTGCACATTTACAATTGCAACAGGTTATGAGTTGGCATCGCTTTGATCAGAGGTCAGAGGTCAGCTACACAGGGGATTCAGTGTTTTGCTCAGCAGCTCAGCAGGGTGGAGAGACACCAGGTTCAAACCCCCACCCTGCTGAGCTGGACAGAGATGTTTGTCCAGAGATGGTGTAGAGGTTGAGACCTCCAACTCTGGACCCACGTGAACCCCTGCAGGTCAAAGGTCAAATCCCATCACCACCTTCTGTCCCGGGTCTAGGGTTAGAGTAGATACTAAAATGAGTGGACTGCCGATCTCTTTTTTTAAGACATCCTGCTGTTTTGTTGCATGTGGCGCATCAAAGCCCTGCAACCGTCCACAGGAAGTCCTCACTGCTGCGTCCCTCCTCCCACAGAGAGCGAGGGATTAAGCTTCTATTTTTGTCCGGATCATAAAAGCTGGTATAAGGTCACAGCCGTCCATAAGAGGAAAACATATCAGGACTGGACGACGTCGCCAGAGCAGGAAACTCATTTTCCTGGTGGAGTCTCAGAGTTTTACCAGTCAAATTACTGGGCTGGTAGTAGACCAGCTCAGCAGCCACAGGGGAGTGGGTCTTCTTGTTCCACTGCTCCATGTTTATATCTTCTTTAGACCGTCGCTTTCTTATTATTACATTAACTCAGCTAATAAAGAAGTAAAGAGTAAAGAAGTAAACCTGCTGATGGGTGGTTGGCCGACTTCAATACAAGAATAATTCATTGTAGTAGAATTTTGAAGGATGATGATATTTTTGCACTGAAGCTGCAAAAGTTTCCTCCAGAATCTTCTTCCTTCCCTGCTCAGTTTCCACCAGCAGAGGACTACTGGTTGTACTGGTCAGCTCCCAGTGTGTTGGAGAGGGGGAGGGGGAGGGATGGGCTACGCTCAGTCAACTGGCCCTTGCGGTGTCTCTGTAGCTGTGGGCGGAGCCTGGCGGTGTGTCGGTGTAAAGAGAAACCTGACCCCCTGCCAAACCCTGCTGGGAATGTCTGAGAGCCGGGGTGAGGTCCAGCCACCTGTTACACACACACACACACACACACACACACACACACACACACCTCAAATGCAGCTCTACTCTCATTACATTACAGTCATTTAGCAGACGCATTTATCCAAAGCGATGTACAAAGGTACTTGACACTATGTGGGGATCGAACCCACGACCCTGAGAATGAGAGTCTCATGCTCTAAATATCTAATGTTTTATTATTTTTACAACAATTTCCCAGGATCCTCACAGATCTGTGGTTTTCCAGGTGTGAATGAAAAAAAACAACAATAAAGAAAAGCAAACAGATTCTGTGACGCTGTCTCCAATTTTTGCAAAACAAAAAACATCGTTTTAAGATTTAGCCAATTGTTAGCGCCATTGTTAATCATTCTGCTGTGAGTCTGTGGTGCTTCTCACCAGGGCTGCTGGGTATTGTCAAGGACGATTTGTGGTGCGATGGGTTATGAGAGAAGAGATGCAGCCTGGCTAGGAGTCAGTTGTGGGGCAGGACTAGATGATACATTTACGTGCATAATGATTTGATAGATGTTTTTATGTTACCTTAGTGATGCTAGTTAACTAGCATGCTAGCAGCTAATGGCTAACTAGCTACCACTAAGCATGAAGCATAGCATCGCAGATGAGTGGCAGCTAGTTAGCTATTAGCTACAGGCTATGACTTAACTAGCTACGACTATGACTAGCTATGACTATGCTAGCTAGCCAGTGCCAGTATCCCGTTGAAGACGTAATTTAAAAGGTAGAAGAGTATTGTGGCGCTAAGTAGATAACTGAGGCGCCCTCCTCAAATACCTATACATCATATCCTTTTTTTATCAGCTGCACCCCGATGAAGGCAGCCATGCTGCACCTTGTTGGTGCATTTTTATCATGCAATATGCAATAATCAAATGAAGGCTTTAGGAGAAGGGAGAGTTGCCTTGGATTGTTTGATCCATGTTTTGCCACAGAGCACCTCTCATCTCTACATCTGCTAACCAAAGCAGCATTTCTCTTCTTCTACTGTTTTTATACCTCTATATCTCTTTAGTATTGTGATAAATGATTCTGTGCATTATTGACAGCAAATTGAGGTAACTGATGTGAGCAAACTGATGTCCATTCATCTTTGTAAGGCAAAGTAAATGTGAACAATCCTTACCACAGACATACACACGAAGGGTGTGCCAAAATAGTTGAGTCATTTGTTAAGGATGCGCATTGATGTTTGTATTATTTATTTATTTATTTTTTGTACTTGTATTTTTTCTTGCTCGGTCGCGCTAACTCAAGTCTTATATATAACGAATATATAAAGAAATATATAACGATTATCTACAAATTATCACCTTTAGGTACAGCGCTAAAGGCCCACCTGATCACAGGTTGTGTGATAGTGGAAGCGGTTGAGTTGATTCTGCTGTGCCACGTGTAGCATTCTTTTAAATTGATATAGTCTATTACTATAACAGAATACATTTTCATCAAAATGCACAGTTCATGCTTGTTTTTATGCTAAATATTAGTTATTTTTAACTTATTTTGCCAAATACAGTGTTTCCCACAGCTCAGAACGTTGTTTGGGGTGGCACGGCATCCCGGAGGGTGGATCAAAATAAGCAGCTTGATTCTGTCATGACTTAAACATTTTATTTCAATGCATTCCCTTTCCATTGTGAAAATAATAGACAGTAGTAGCTACTCCTGGGTTCAGGGTTTTTCCTGTTTCATCTGCATGTCCATCATCTGCAATTACCTTCCGCTGTTGAGTCGATGTCAGGTTTTTGTCAGAAAGGCATTTCTGAGGTCAGACTGCGTTTAGCAGGTGATGTCTGTCACACACGAGTGGATGAGGAAAAAAGGCGTGTGGTGCGGTGTGTTTACAAGCTACAGCTGAGTGAGATTAGTCTTTGGTGTGACAGAGAACATGACGTGATGCATTAGAGATCAGTTTCTATACATCGACCAACTCTTTATTTTGTGCTGGGCGTGCTGATATTGTGGTGGTGCACCACAGATGAGCCTATGTATGGGAAACACTGTGAATAACCTTGTAGAATTTTGGCATTTTGTATACTATTGGATTTGTCATTCAGACCACCCACCAACTAGGCGACCGTGGAAAAAGAGACTTTTGCACCCAGTACACACAGAAAATTAATGTAATTAATACAGAATGTCAAAGCTTACAAATGACTTTTATTGAGTTAATATATATGTCCTTAAATCCGAAATATACCCTAAATATCTACCTTAACATTTTGCCGTTACAATGGCACAGATTTTCCAACAGACATTCTGTCAAGTGTTCTTGAAACAGTGAAAGTGCCACCTACAGGAACGGAGTCTCTAACAGTGAAAAATTATCCTTGCTCTTCTGTAGCCATAAAACAAAAAAAGTAAAATTCACGAAGTTCAGTATACTTACAACGAAGTCCAACTTGGGAATAGTGTGAAATAGAAGCACAAATTTGTCTATACTCGCTGTGGCTTCATATTGTTAATTGAATTACATGGGAGCATAAAAATTAAAGAGGTAACTATAACTTAGGGAAAATGGAAATGACGATGACAACTGAGAAAACAACGGGCGTGCTGAAAGAAAAGGCGGCTGAAGGAATGTGAGGATTTAGAAGCCGTTTGATAAAGGTGCAGGTGTGCAAGCTCAGCAAGTCTACCTTCGAAACTATTTATTTTGAAAGGATGTAATCAAAGGCAATGGGGACCCTCTTCCACAAGGCAACACAACCAATCATATGATATTGTAGACACACTGACGCAAATGCGACACTTTGTTTTTTTTCTTCAAATATGTCCTTATGTTTGTAGGAACCTACTGAAATTCATTTTCACAGCAAGTACACCGTGGACTCCACCAACAGAAGCTATGGTGGTAGAAGAAGAAGTAGAGAAGCTAGAAATGAGTCAGTGTATGTATGCAACCCCCCTGTAATTACTCCCCCTGGGCTGCTGCTGTAAATAACAATATGTTCGTGTTCAACTTGCCACGTCAAACGGCCAACAATGAAGGAAGAGATAAAAAAAAAAATAAAAAATGTGGCTCAGTGTTTCATATTTAATTTCCTATCTAATAAATAATGATCTTCACAGGTTGCGGTTGCTACAAATCTCATTCCCGGGCCCGGGCCAGGCCAAGCTTAGCCAGGGCCATGTCCTCCAACAAGCCCTCTGTGACCTTGAACACTTCCAGGGCTTTCTTTGTCCACATCCAAGCCAGTCTGGCCTTGTCTACTGTAACACTATCTGCCTACATTCTGCAAGCCCCTGCCACAGCCTCAGGATTTTGCCGACAGTGTTGGGAGAGGGAGGGAAGAGGAGGAGAAAGGGACGGGCAGAAGAATTGAGGGAAAGAAGGACGAGGGAACTGGGATCAGAGAAAATGGGAGGGAGATGGAGGGAGTGAAGCAATGAGCCGGGCGGTAGAACAGGGAGAAAAGAGTTGCTCACCCTAGCTCAGTGCTTCCCAGCCTTTTCAAGGACTTGTCCTTGAGATGCCAGGTAACACCAGTCACCTGGCTGCAAGTCTAGTTATAAAGGGGCTTCCCATGAAGAAAAGCATATGAAAAAAATAGACCTATATGTTGCTAACAAAGTCTACAAAAGCCCTCTAGCTGAAACTGTTTTTACCCCTGAGTCAAATTCAGATTAGTCAACCTGTCAGATTGAAAATGTTTATTCCTCTACACTTGTACACTATCAGACTACATCACTCTTCTATACTTGTACACGATCACTAATCACTTTCTGCAAATAATGCCTATTTGGTATTGAGAAGTATCTAATTACTAAAAGGAGGTAAAAGTTCTATTATTGCGAAAATCTAACTTGCAAAGTATGAACCCGCTTCCACAGTTCTGTTGTATTGAGAAAGAACTGAACATCATCGCCAGAAATGCACTGCAGGTCTATACGGAATCTGTATTTGTTACTTATCACTGTTCCTATTTTCAAGCTACAATTAAAACGGACAAAAAAATGCAGCTACTACTAAGTTATTTAGCGAACCCACTTAGACAACCCTGCAGTCATCGCTTTATATTTGGCTAGCAACTGTACTGCGTCAACAATATCAAAGGAAATATCCCACCTCCTTTATTTGGGTATAAATACTAATGAATATATGCCTCCACCAAACTGTAGGATACCTTTGTCACAGTGTACACACTTTGATGTGAATTATTATGCCAGAGTGAAATACAGTACTGCCATTGATGGCTGTTCTGGGGTCTAGAGGATTATTAAGGATTACTAGCAGACACACAACAGCTCATTGAAGTCATTTGATGTGCAGCCTGATTAAATTGACCAGGGATGTGTTTTAGTTTTTCTCTTTTCCATGAACATTGGTTCTTTGGACACACAGAACTTTTAAGGATTTTAAGCAAATTCTTTTTCTTTCTTTTTTTTTTGCCCCACTCGCATGCATGACATCCACGCTTGTTCATCTGTCAATGAATAGCATTGCCTCGGCAGTATATTAGCTGGCAAACTAAACTCCTGTGTCATCAACTCTCCTTATGTCCAGCTTGCACTGTAGTTGAGGTCCTGTCCAGCTTTTTACCATGGGAATGTGTGAAGTCTGTAATCGTGCATATCAAGTCCTGGTCCATATCCATCTAAAGTACTGTGAACAAAGATAATTGTAATTAGCTTGCATGTTAGCCCTAAGGAGGCTCAAAAATATTTCAAATGCCATGTATTCATTCCAAAATCCATCACAGGATTATCATGAAAATGCATGTTGAACATTTATTCAAGTTATTTGAGTTTTTGCTTGTTTCTCCTCCACTTCAAACCCACATAGACTGTTTTCAATGTATTAAATAATATGATTTAATTTTGTTTTGGGCAAAAACATATACACTTTAAAATGTGTGTACCTAGAGGATGACACATCAAAGCATTACAAATTTTTCCTTGAATGTCCACTGCTCATAGGCTTCCACTTAATTTGGATCTTGATAAAAAAGCCATCCAGACAGACATATTTGTAGAGCTAAGCTCTGCTCCATCAATAAAACCCTGAGTGGTGCCCACTTTATTTTTAGTAAGGACTTACCTTGTCCAGGGAATAAATATAACTAAGAGCGAGTTACTGGACAAGTACCATTTGAATCAAAGCACGCACTGAAATTGACAGCGATAAGCATGTACGTAACGCCTACTGGGTATCAGCTGAAGACCACTGAATAAGCCAGTGGCCCATAATGGTTTCAAAACCTTTGTCCCAAAAAGGAAATGGCAAAGTTCAACAAGTTAAATGGACCTCGCTCCAATTCACAATAACAAAGCCATGCCACAGGAAATGGCTTATAGAGGCAATAAAATAGAGGTTCCATCTAACTGCTTTTTCAGTGAGTTACTCATAAACCCATTAGCTTACTCAAAAGAAAAATCCACCCTGAACACTTAAACACTTTGAAAAAACAGCTATATACCTTGCATTCCTGGGCCCATTTTGTTTGGTGGTGTATTTTTAACGTCAGGTTTTGGTGTCAGTCAGAATCAAAGAGCAAGGACTTCTTTGGAGACTCACCATTTTGCATCGACATTCAACAAAGGGAGAAATCCATCGTAGAGGAGGCAGAGACGCCAATTTCTCTTCAGACAGTAACCTCAATAGACCAGAATGCAGCGTTTTGAGTTGCCAGTCTAGATTGACTAGCATTTGCCTGGTGGCTGGTGTTGGATTATACACCCTGTTGAACATGCTCTAGAATTGTCCCCTACATTCATTCAGCAGCAGCACCAGTCTTTGTTCTGTTTTGTAGGTATACTACTGAAATGGTAGTGCTGCAGAACCCTGCCCACTCCTCAAACCCTTCACTGGAACATTGTCTCCATTGTTTATTTTATTTCCCCATTCAAAAAAACAGTCAAGCATAGGGCCAATGATGTGTTCTTACATCATCACATAGGCATCCAAATATGAAGTGCAAATCCCCCTCTTCCCCCACAGCTACAAAACATTGGCAGAACATGCTCTAATGGTGTGTTGTTGTCTCCCTCTGTCCCCAGACTGAAGAGGTGAACCATTGTTAAGACTTCTGAATGAGTGTCAGTCACATGGTAAGACCATTCAGTCCCCATGTACTGCTGGCTGAGGCTTTGGGCTGTAGCTAGGCATTCAGTCTAGCGAGGCAGCTATGCTCTGTTTCAGTGCATGGCATTAGGCAGGGCTACCTTTTGCATTTTTTTTTTTAAAAATTTTTTTTTATGACTAAATATGTCATTCATTGGGAAGTTGTCACATAGTAGTGAAAACGTTTCTGCATTGGCACTTCAAAATGGAAATTGTCACTGCTAGTCACTAGTTACAGTTGTTACGGTAATATTTCCTTTACATTACTTTGGTTATCATCCCATCACATCACATTTAAGTTTAATAAGCCAATCACCATCCTGGATTTACGCACGCGCCACACACTTGGATTAAAAATGGATAAGAATACATGCAGTCTTTCGTCAAGAAAGACGACAAAAATATTGTTGTCAATTCTAAAGCGATATGGGCTTTTGAAGACCGATACCAATATTTTCAGATTGAAGCTGCCGATGGCCGATATTTTGTGCCAGTATTCAATATCTTTGAAGGATTCAGTGTTTATCGCCAAATTCCCGATGCATTCGTCGTCATGCCCGGAGGGGTGGGGGTTGGAGGGTGGGAGCAGATGTCTGGGTTTGCCAAATATCAAGGTAATTGAAATCGGCGAGGGGATTTCCACCATGGATTCATTCTCCAATGTATTCGTCCAGTTGCCCAACCCTACCATCACGGGACACTGAAGCTCCCCTTTGAAAGCCACACTAATTAAATTGTTTTAGGTGGGTTAGCAGCTGTTAAAGGCAGGGTGAGGAGGGTTCTGTTGCAGGTTTTACAAAGTGACACCCCTGAAGCTGTTGAGTAAAAATCATATCCTCACCTCCATCATATCGGCTGGGGATGGAATTGGCAGGCAGATTTTTATTAAAAGGCCAGTATCGGCCTGATATATCGGTATTGTCCTTTTAAATTTTGGAGGATGAGGTCTAAAAGGGCAAAATGGACAAGGTTCTACCATGCTTAGCTGTGAAGACATGGAATCTATGTAAAGTTTAGCACATCTCTGCTTTTTTGAAATCTCTTTTGGCAATGTTCTTGGAAAATATCTAATGACGCTAGCAATTAAACGGATCCAAGTATTAAAAAAAAAAAAACAACGTAGAAATTAAACCGTACAATGCATTTTGGGTCATGTTTGTTTGTTTTGTTTGTTTGTGAATAACTAATAATAGGCCTCATATTCAATTTCTCTCATCCAAATATTTCACCCCTCTGAGGTGAACTATTTAGTGAAAGCAAACCCTCCGGTTCCCTCGGGGGTTTGCTTGTGAGTTTGGGACTCCAATTAGAATGAGAATGTTGCCTGATCCGTTTGCAGGTCTGCCCTAGACACTCACTGTAGAAACACAACTAAACATTTGCGTCTTGTTTGGATGCACTTCAGCCCAATGAAGTATACTATCCAGTTTGTGATTACATGATGTGAGCTTAGATTTTGGACACAACAATCCCGTTTGTTTCTAAAACAACCTCATTATTTCCCCAATTTTCTTTTGTTCCCTTCACATCTTAGCCAGCTTAAAAGCCTATTCCTCACCCTTCTACCTCTTTTGTGCAGGTGCTGAGCCTCTGGGACAAGGTCCTAACTGAACATACCGTTGGTGAAAACAGACTTGCTACGGTGGTGAGTGAGCTACAGCCAGAGTTGGCTATGTCGGGCTTTTTCCTGCCTATCATTTATTTTCTGACCCCCTAAATGAAAATGTAACATATCCATAACTCCAAGTAATTTAGAGAGAGAGAGAGAGAGAGAGACTGCTTTGACTGCCCGAGGAAGCTTCATTTTTACATTTTATACTGACCAGGGAAGACTACCACTCACCTGGCTAGAGAGTGTGTTCCCTGTAGCGTCTGATGAATGTTGCGTGACCGAATCCTGTGAGGATGTCTTCTCTTGTTTCTTAAGACATTTTATACCAGCAAAAAAAGAAACAAAATTGGCAAGGGAATTTCCACCAGTGCTGGATCCAGACCAAAACCAATCCTAATCCAGTGGAGTTGGAGAAGTTGCCCTCAACACCAATAACAAAGTGCAGTAATGTGTGCTAAGGCACGTCTTGCACAGTTTGTTTAATAGCTCAGTCTGAGTAAAAAAAACACCTTTATTTACCAACATACACAATATAGCTACTAATTGATTCTGTTGAGATGAAAAATTTGATGAAAGGAAGGAACTCTCATTTCATGCAAAAAGATGCCGATTATGTAAGGGCCATATGTTGTAATTGCAGTAGTCTATGAGCTGCTTTTCAACCGATAAAGCAATGAGAATATGATATTCTCATCAAAGGAATATCATCAATAGGTAGAATTGATATCACGGGAGTGTTTCTAAACAATTGTTGCTTCCTGTCACAAAGAGAATCTCTTCCTGTCCCCCCTCTCCCTCCCTGGTGTCTTTAACTTTACTGAAGAGGATGTTGATACATGTCGGAAGTGATTTTTTTTTTTTCCATCAGCCTTTCATACCTTCCATCACCAAGTTTTAGCTCTGTTAGCACTGGAAGAACAGCGCCCTCTTCCTGTTATGTGCCGTAAAGCAATCCCAAGAGATTTCCCACCAAATCCAACCCTGTAGCACACAATGTAAAACACAGTGTAGAGGCCAATAGAGGCTGCCAGTCTTCTTGAGAATGGTCTCGGTTATGTATAGTAACTATACGAATGTCTCAAAATTATTGTGGTAATGATTTACTCATTACAGCGTAGCTCTTACCCTAGCATAAGGCCATTGGTGCTGTCTTACAAGCAGAGATGAGCTCCAAGTATTCAGTCACAGTATTAGCAGTCGACAAGCAGGAAGCCTCATGCGATGGTTCATCTATATAAGGATGCAGCATTTCCTGGTATAAAAGGAAGTCATGTGCACTTAGATTCAGGATCAAGGGAGTCAGTGCACTTAGTAATACTGATACGAGAGACAAGATTTTACCCAATATATACAATAGAGATACTGAATTTACTCAGAGTGGCATAACAGATGGATAAACTAATCAAAGAGGTGAACAGTGATGTTTAGATATATTGGTCACTAGTGGTGGACAATATGGCCTGAATGTTCTATCATATATTTTGAATGATAACTGTATATATCACAGTTCTTCCTACAGTGTAGTTGTTTTAAGGTTTTGCTGATTTAGGAGCAGGTATCACAATTAAAAACTTTTTAAATTTGGAACCCTTAGACATACGTTTTGTCTTCAGGTAGTAAAATAGATTCCTGGTGTTACCACCCCTGGCAAAGACAATAGCGCGACAAAGCTTGCATATGATGTTTTCCTGCTCAATGTTCCTTTTTTTTCAGTTTTTGTTTTAAGACTTAAATCTTTGTTCTGTTGGCTTTGGTTTAGCCGGAGATTAAGAGGAGCGCTCGTACTATTTTTTTTTCAGCAATTTTGCAACCAATGACGAACTGCACACACAGCACAGTTTTCTACCGGGATATGGCCCACCACTATTGGTCTCAGAAACGTAGTGTACTGCAGTGATTCTTGATTTCATCCTCCAGTGACTCTTTGTAGAATAGTGCATAATGAAGTAAGCCTGTGGCCCAGCTTTGGTGTTTTCTCTTGAGTAGGAATGCAACGATACACACTGCTTGCGGTTCGGTTCGATACGATCCACAGTCCCCAGCTGGGACATGTGTTAATGCCATGTGAAATGATTTAAATGACAGAACTGCATCACAGTCTTGGCTCTCCCAACTCTAGATTTAAGTGATGTGTATAAAGGTCTCAAATTGAAACCAAACTCCAGTCTACAATTTAAAAAAAAAAAAAAAAAAAAAAAAAACACAAGTTCTGATTTTAGGGTGGATCTTTGTTGTTACAATCTTGTGGAAACCTTTGTTGCTCCCACAAGGCTGCCATATGAAACCGGAGAAGAAAGGAGTCTTTGTTTTAAAATTATTTGGCTATGGAATTGATTCAGTGCAGCAATTTGCCTAGAGAGTAGCTTGTATGCTACACCTTTTCGAGAATGTACCCTCGTTCTCAAAATACGCCGCAAATATGTCACACTTGGCATCCAATGTGTCCTCAAGGAAGCCAGAAATTCCTCACCTCCTGCAACGGGGTTGTCCCCAGGTAACCCTCATGCTCATGACCTTTTTAGAGTGGGAGAACGGGAGAGTAATGAAGAGCGAGAGAACCGAAGACAGAGAGAGACAGAAAAGCGATGGAGCGAGAGGCAGAGGAAGATGGAGATGATGGAAAGAGGGATTTGATTTGCAACTCTGCTGCAAAATTTTCAGAAAGCAAAAGATGTATAGAGAGTGATACCCAGAGTGATATTGCATAGTTAGTAGGGGCAAGAGGACTGTCGGCGTAAATCATATTGAACACCAACCAAAATCTTCAAATCAAATCAAAAGAAATGAAGGTCTGGAAAAAGTGTTGCATTTTGAAATGAAGATGGTGTGGGAAACCTGACGGCTGCTAGAGGGCTAGGGTAGTTTTTTTATTTGGGAACTAAGTGTAATATCGTGCCTCAATATTAGGCACTTCACATCTATTCCAGCCTTTCTATTTCATTGCCGCGGAAGGGTTATTGCATTCTTCACCTGCGCCCGCTTTTCGACTTGATGATTATGTGATTGCCCAATTCACACACTTTGTACGCGAGTCACAAAGTGAGCCATGTTGTTTTTTCCCTCAGTATGAATCTAGCTGCAGTGGTCACAATTCTAACTCAAGTCCCCAGTCTCTTCTATGCCTAATGACCGGCTAACCCCCCCCCCC